>CATKSN020000133.1:0-41828 GCA_949782905.1 Rangifer tarandus platyrhynchus
GAGAGGATGGCCGCCACCGCCCAGGACTCATACATGGAGTCAGTTCTGACCGGCTGCTCCATTTTGGTGAAGAGCGAGCGCGCTCCTTTTAGCCTGTCAGCTGCACAGATTTCATCTTGAGGGGTTGGAGTCTTTCTAAATCCAGAAAATCTAGCCGTCTATCACTTAGCGAAAGCACACGAGGTGGTATTTTTAGAGCCAGAGGTTTTGAAGGGAGTTGACTGTATAAGGAACATTTCCTGCTACATTTCATTATTTCCGGCTACAACAGCTCCCTCAGGAACACGAACATTTCACGTAGTCACCCTAGCGTTTAAGCCTCCTTCTTGGAATCCTTGTTCCAGGTCAGCACTTGGTGGTGCTACCTTTCCTTTTTCCCGGGACCCTCATTCGCTAATTAATACCTTCCGTGTATTCCTTTTCCTACTGAGGAATTCGACTAGCTTCCGCCATGAACAGCAGCGGGAGAAGGAAATGCTCTCTCCCTCACTAAACATTTAGTCTACCAACTACTGCTTGCTTTCGGGCATTACCTGTAAATCCTCTTGAGTTGCTTCAGCATGCCCGTGCTTGCACTTAGAGCCACTTTTGTGCCCCTGAGGCCCGCTGGAGGGTCTCCGGCTAAGGGCCTCAGCTGAACCTTTTGTTCCCTCCCCCTCCTCCAAACGTTTCCATGGAGTGTCACTAAAACTGCGGCCCCTTTCAAGTAAGAACAAGTTACCGAACGCGGGTGCCTTTAAGCAAAAAGAAAATAAAAGGTCGAGAAAGCTGCTGCGGCCACACTTCGGGGTCTTGGGCCAAAAATGGAAACCCATACATCTAAGACGAAGCAGACTGTCGGTAGAATTCACTGCGAACACTGTTAACCAAGCCGTATTTCTTCCGGAAGCCTCCCAGCGACAAGTCTCCCCTTCTCGGACGCAAGAAGAGCCGATGGAGATCAAAAACAGAAAGAAGAAAAGCCACAACCTCTACCGACGAAGAACACAAACACTTGCTTAAGCTAAAAACCAAGAAAAACGCACGAAGGAGGTTATCAAAAGGCGTCGCAAGTGCTGAGAAGCACAAAAAAAAAAAAACCAAGGAAGGGAAAAAAAAAAAGCATAAGCTAGAGAGAGAGGCGAAAGTAACTGTCTCTCGTCTCGACACCCCCAGGCTCTGCAACCGTCCCTTAAGAGCATCTGTTTTTGCGGCACGAGTATTTTGTCCCCCGAGGGGGTGCACCGTTCCTGGAGGTACTGCAATACCAGGTCGATGCGTGGAGTGGACGGAGCAAGCTCCTATTCCAACTCCCTGCTCCAAAAATCCATTTAATATATTGTCCTCGGATAGAGGACGTATCAGATATTAAACTGATAAGAACAGATACTACACTTGATCTTAGCCAAAAGGCCGAGAAGCGATACCCGTTGCCTCCGCCTGGCCGCAGCCGCCCTCGCTCCAACCCCATTCAACCCACGGTGAGCACCCTGAACCACACTCCTTGTCTGATTCCTTTTGCGTCGTGGACAGTGCTGTCATCGGACTCCTGTGCAGACTTTTTTGTCCTCTACCTTTGTAAGGACAAGTTCTAGGTCCTTAACTGTTCCGTCATTCCCACGCCGAACAGCCATTTCTAATCTGCATGCTCCGCCTTCTGCCGCCCGAGGGGGCGCGGCTACCGCGGGCGGACTCCACCCTCCGGACCGCCTCCTCGCTCCCCGAGCCCGCACCAGACCCGGAGCCCGCCTCCCGGCCTCCTGGCCCCGTGCGCTTCCTGCCGCAGACCCCACCTAGGGGCGGCTGCCGGAAACAGCGAGGGAAGCGCTGACACGGAAGCAGCTCTCACGGATCGAGCCCCGGAAATCAAGAGCTCGCTTTTGTCGCTCATTCCCCGGCTCGCGCTGCACTCGCAACCATTGCCCCTACGCGCTGAGCTAATGCCCGACACCCGTCACGGTGACCGCGGCTCTAACGGCCAGCACCACACCCCCTCGCCCCTCCTTGCTCCGGGCCGCTCTGCTCGCGTCCGTGTCTCCCGCCGGTCTTCTGCCCGACAGTTCGGGCCCCCTGGGGCGGCGGGGTGGGGGTGGGGGTGGGGGATTCGTCCTGAGAAGGGATGTCCTGGGGGACAGTCGTTGGAATGAAACACTGCCCGTCGCGATCACTTGGCAGCTCCGTTTCTCACTGCGTGATGCGCTCCCGCGGAATTTGCTCCAATCCGGGTGCACGGACTCAAGGGTCTGCGAAGCGCGCCCGGCCCCGGGGCACGGCGCCCTGCGGAGGCCGCTCGGGTGCCCCTTGTGCCCTCAAGGCGGTGCGGGGCCGTGGCGGTCCCGGCCACCCTCGCCGCAACGGAGCCTTGAAGCCCGGGAGATCGGGGGACGGTGACTGGAAGAGCAGGGCAGGCGTTCTCCGGCAGCGCCTCGTCCCCCAGCCTCGCCAACAACCCCGCGTGGCCTCAGACTTGGGACTGCTTTTTCGGTGGAGGGTGGGGAAAGCGCGAGGGGTGGATCTCTTAGGAGCGAACGGTGCTTCAGCCTGGCTCGGATGTGCGGTTTTCTCTCCCAGGTAAATGAAGTTGAGGCTCCCCTCCTGTTTCAGAGAAGCCTTTACATTTTCTCTCTGTGAGCTTTTTAATAACCTCCCTGCCGGTGGTCTTCGACCCTCTTCCCTATTCCTGCTGGCTTTTCGGTTGGGCTTTGCTTAAGGTGATGACGATTGCATTGTTTAACGGTTCCGTTTTTATATCGTCATATTTATCCATTTTAAAAAGATATCGTTTCCATTTTGAGCCGAAAGGGCTTATGAAATAATTTCCTAAATCTTCCTCTAGGTCGTCGTCGTCGTCGTCGTCTTCTCCCTCAACATCTACATCGTCCAGCCGGGCGGTGCTTTCCCGGGGTTGGGTGGTGGTGTTCAGTCGCGCCCGACTCTTGGCGACCCCATGGACTGTAGGCCCACCAAATGCCGCCTGTAAGCCTCAACGGCATCCCATGTGCATTTTGGAGTCATAGGCCTGGACTTGCCTTTAAAATGTAGCAGAACTCACGGACCTAACCACCTTTGATACGCCGAGGCCCCGGGTCGACCTCTCCCGTCCCTGCAGACGGTGGATGGTACACCCAGTCAGACAGAGCCCGACGCTGAGAGGTGACCCTTCAAGGCCAAGTAGGAACCCCTTACACGAATAACCCTTCTCCGGAGAACGGATGCCGGTCCCGGCAGCGACGGGCGGCAATGCGGAGGGGACCGGCCCTCTGCCCGACCAGGAGGCCGAGTGAGAAGGCTCCTGCCTTTACCCCTGGGACGTGGGTTTTGCCTGACAGGACACAGCTGTGAGTGTCGGAGCTGCCCGCCTTCACCCCCGGTTCTGACAAACAAACGGTCAGACAAACACCACCCGAGACTCGACCCACCAGGGCCTGTGCTGGGTCCCAGGGCCAGACACCGCTCCTGTTCCCCGGGCTTCTCCCGCCCGGGAGCCGAATGGCCAGGACCCCGGGTGTGATGAGGAGGGGACCCTGTGTGCGCTCAGTCGCTCGGTCCCTTCGACTCTTTGCGACCCCCATGGACGGTAGCCTGCCGGGCTCCTCTGTCCATGGACTTTTCCAGGCGAGTAACTGGAGCGCGTTGCTGTTTCCTACTCCAGGGGATCCTCCCGACCCAGGGATCGAACCCCCGTCTCCTGCGTCTCCCGCCCTGGCAGGCGGATTCTTTGCCACCGCGCCACCTGGGAAGCTCTTGAGGGAACTGCTGAGAGGTTGGACGACTCGGTGCGGCTCCCACCCGGTGGGACCTCCCGGGTGGCTCGGGATCCCTACCCGGCCACACCCCGTGAGTGACAAGGTGCGAAGGACAGACAGGAAGCCAGCCCAGTCAGGAAGGCCTTCCTGACCCGGGAGACGGCCTCCAGGACAGGTTAGAGTTTCGCTGGGGGCGCTGGCGGTGCGCGGGCCGGTCACGTTGACGTGAGGGGGGAACCTGGAGGCAAGAGCCTCCGGGAGGCGCTTGGCACGAGCGTCGGCGGGAACGCGGAGGTGCAAAGCCAGGGGGCGCGCTGGGCGAAGGAGGGCCGTGGCCTGCACCCCGCCGACCCGCCGAGACGCTGCGAGGGTGTGAGCTGGGCCTCACGGCTGCTCCGGGGAACGCCTGCTGCGAGTGGGCTCTCTCTTAACACTCCTCATCCCCCAACCCCACGTCTCTCCCCTCACAGGCTCCTACCGTATCCCAGACTGGGCCGGCTGGGTTCAGCTTCGGGGGGCGGGGGGGGTGGTGGTGGCGGGACCAGCACGGCCCTGCTGTGCCCCACCTTCACCCAGGCCGGAGCCCTCCTAGCTCAGATCAAGGCGCTTCTGTGACCCCTCTGTACGGTGCCCGTGTCCGGGCGGCTCTCCACCCGAGCTTCACCGAGGAGCAAGCAGCTGGCGGTGTGTGACGGAGGGTCTGACTCTGCCTTGAGGTTCTGCCCGAGAGCTGCTAAGCCTCGCCCTTCCCTCGTCCCCTCTCACGCCGGACCCCGGCAAGCTGATGAGAAAAGCCTCACGCCGGCCGCCCTCTGCTCAGCACTATCCACTTAAAAAAGAAAAACAAAAAACAAAAAACCCACAACCTGGAAGTCGAGACTTGCGTTTTATTCGGCGGGAATATGTAGGACTTCAAGCCCCGCAGTCAGCGTCTGAAGCGACCCTGAGAGAACCGCCAGGAGGAGGTGGGCGGTGGGGGGAGGAGCCAGGTGACACCCAAGTTTTGCCACAAACAAAGGGCGGGCGGTCTGAACGTCGAGGGGTGTTTCCTGTTCTGTGAATGGAAGAAAACCAGGCATCCCGGGTTAAGGACCTTAGCGCTTTTCTATACCTGGGGAGATGCTCGAGTCTGGGCTCACGGAAATCAGTCCTTTGACACGCATCTCGGCTCTCTGGGGCCACCGTCCCTGTGGTTTTCACATCCTGGGCTTCCTCGGGGCTCACCTGGAGGCAGTGGCTGCGGTGGGATGTGCGCTAGATGTCCGCTAGATGGCTCAGTCCTGAGCGCCCGCGGGGCTCACCGGCTCACCTTCCCGTGACCGCCGCAGTTGCTGATGACTGTGACGTCCTCGTTTACTGATGCGGAGGGAAGTGTTCCACTTCTCACCGCCATCGGAACACCGACCTGGCCTCCTTTCCTGGCTCTCAGTCTGCGGCGGAGAGCCACCCCGCTCTCCCTGGGAGGCCTCATCATGGGACCTGTCAATCTCTTCGGGGGGGAATCTGGCGACGGCGAGAGCGGGGTGTGTGTGTGGGGGGGGGGGGGGAGGGGGAGGGGTCCTCGGTCTCCGCACGCAGGGCAAATCTGGGGGTAGGGGGATGGGAAGATGAGACCCTGAATCTATGGGGCTTGCGCTCAACGTTTTCCGGGACGGATCCACAGGCCTCCCCACCGGACTGGGTGGACTCCCGTCCGTGACACAGCCCTCGACTTCGGTGTTTCCTCACCCGCCCACTGTCCACCAGAGTGCCTATGGCGGGTTATACCCAAAACCGGTCTGGGGCCGTCCCACGCCGATTCGACCGGCCTCGGCGGGAGTGCATCGGACCCTTTCCCTGTCTCGGAGAAGTCAGTGTCAGAACACGAGGGCGTCTGAGCAGTGCTTCCGGATGCACGCCGGGCAGCGGGAGCGAAGCCCTTGACCTCAGACCGGGACTCGAACACGGCCAAGCGCAGGCTGGGACACCAATCCACGCGGCTGGGCCTCCGACCGAGCCAGAGCCCGCCGTACCTGGTTTCAAGACCCGATGAAGCTCAGGTTCTCCACGTCCTATCGCAGAAAGAATTCAGTGAGAGACAAAGTGATAGCTAAGAAGTGGATTGATTCCGAGAGAAACACACTCCATAGGCAGAGTGTGGGCCATCCCAGAGGGCGAGTGTGGCGGCCTCCAAACGTGGCGTGGTTAGCTTTCATGGGCCGGGTAATCTCATAGGCCAACGAGCTGATCAGCTGATATTCATTGGATCACCCTGAATATTCATTGGAAGGGCTGAGGCTGAAGCTGAAGCTCCAATGCTTTGGCCACCTGAGGCGAAGAGCTGACCCACTGGAAGAGTCCCTGATGCTGGGAAAGACTGAAGGCGGAAGGAGTCGGGGACCACGGAGGATGAGATGGTTCGGTGGCGGCCTCCACTCAAAGGACGTGAGTTTGAGCCAGCTCTGGGAGATGGTGAAGGACAGGGAAGCCTGGCGAGCTGCAGTCCGTGGTCCCAAAGAGTCGGGCTGACCGAGCGACTGGGCACCGACAGTGAGTGGGAGGATCATTCCAACTAGTAGGGGAAAGGGGTGGAGGTTTCCAGGAACTGGGCCACTGCCCACTTTTTGGTCTTTTGACAGTGCCTTGGAACTCTCATGGCGCCTCTGGATATGTCCTTTAGCTTGCTGCTTGAGAATCAAGGTCCGCTTGAAGTTGAGTTCTCTGCCGGCTTAGACCCCACGGACTGTAGCCCGCCAGGCTCCTCTGTCCATGGGATTCTCGAGGCAAGAATACTGGAGTGGCCAGCCATTCCCTTCTCCGGGGGATCATCCCGACCCAGGGATCGAACCCGGTCTCCTGCATTGCAGGCAGGTTCCTTTTACCATCTGAGCCACCAGGGAAGCCCATCTTAGACCCATGTGATCCTAATGAGTGTTTGTTGCGTCCTCGGGCTGTGCCATTCTTTCAAAAGCTGTGCCCTGCCCCCTTCCCTTCTGGTTCGGAAACGCCTGTGGAGCTTGGAAGTACAGCGAGACTTGGGCCCCGCCTGAGAGTCTGGTCCGATTGATCTTGGGAGACCTAGGCCTGCAGTGGCTTGGGTTCCCAGCCGGAGGTTGGGGCTGGGTCGCGGCGGTGAAAGCACCGGGCCCTAGCCACTAGACCCGTGGTCAGTGACAAGGACCCTGGCCCTTCGGCTCTGCGGAAAGGAATTCCCACGGAGACGGGAAGTGGTGAAGCTAGTGGGGCATTTATCGAGAGGAAAAGAGTACGCTATGTGTGGATAGGCACGCGGGCAGACGCAGAGGGAGAGTCCCCGAGTCGCGCCCTTGTAGTGGCCTGAATTACTTTTTTAGTTTACTTTTTAGATCTTTCGGCCACAAGGCGTGTGGGAATCGTAGCTCCCCCACCAGGGATGAAACCCTCACCCTCTGTGCTGGAAGGCAAAGTCGTCACCACTGGACCACCAGGGAAGCCCCTTGAATTGCTTTTATGAGGCATTTCTCCAGGTTTCCTTTGGCCGGTCATTTGGATCTGCCTGGTTCACAGGCCATATCTGGTATATCTCAGGGTCCTTCCACAGGTGTGCATGCCTCTCTTAGCCAAGGTGGATTCTACCCAAGAGGCTTGTGGGTAGCCTGGTGTTTGTTCGCATCACTCCCCTTTGACCTCCGAGGAGCCGTTCTGTGCCTGTGTGGTCAGGGAGGTGTCCCGACTTCCAGAAAGAGAAATGTGTGGTCTGGGCGGGGCCCAGCGCACTGGCCCTCATTGCCCTGCCCTTCTCCTCTTGGAGCTTTTGGTCAGCAGAGAACACATCTGACCCAACTGCTTTCCCCGGGGGTGGGGGTGGGGAGCGGCAGGTACCTCCTGCCTCACCACGGCCGGACGGTGGTGCCTGGTGCCCGGGACCCAAGTACGACTGCAGTGAGAGCCCTGGACACCACCCCACCACCACCCCACACCCCCGCCCACAGTAGTTCTAGAAGGGAAAACTTTCCTTCCCTGTGAGGAAAGACCTTTGCGGGGTAGGATGTCACTGGCCTGTCATTTGTTTGGTCGGGCCCAGCCAGTCTTAGGGCTACCTGTAGGAACCTGACTTCAATCGCCTACATCGGAGGGGGTGTCCAAGCTATTCTCTTACGTGGCCACACTGGGTGGTATTTCTGCCAGAGGATGGCCACCGTCCAACTAACCGTCGGCTGGGGCAACATGAGGGGTGGAGGGCGAGTGAGTGAACCAGACATATCTAGGAAACCGTCCAGGGTAGAACCAATTCTGACTCCGTGTTGGATCTGTTCCTTGGACTTCAACCTTGGGTTTCTGTTGCCTTTGTTATTATCATCATACACAATGGCCTGCCCCCAGAGAACCCTGCCTCTCTGCCCGTCTGTTAAAGTGTCTTTGGTCGGCTCCCAGGAGGGCTGATCTGACCCTACCCACCTGTGTGCACGACTCCAAGAAAGATGAGATCTGCATATCCCCTCCCCAAGGCTGGCCATTCCAAGAGATGTTTTTGCAGGACTGATGGCCCCTTTTAGTTTATTCCTCACCACCTCTCCCTCTCTCCTCGGCCTTTTTGGTACGTTGCTTCCTCACCGCTTCCCTCTCTCTGGTTCCATGAAAGAACCTGGCCTCTAGACCCCAATAGGATGGTTATTTTGAGGCATGAGTCTGCCATCCTCTCTGGGACTAATTAGAGTCTGTACCAGAAACAAACGGCGGCAGATATATGGGAGATTTGGCAGATGACCGAGTTTCAGGAGATGTGGAGGCGCTTGGGAGACAGAAGAGATGGGGGCGAGGCACGAGAGAGGAGGATGGAGCCTGATGAGACTCACCCTCATAGGTTCAGACCTGAGTGTCGGGGCTTCCAAAATCTCTGTTGGCTGCTAGTTTAGCACAGCGCCTTCTGTACAAAGCACACGGGAGAAGACCAAAAGTTCAGACAGGAGCGACTCAGTCCTCTGGCACAATAGAAAAGACCGTTCCAGAAACCAGTCCGCAGATAAGAACAACAACAACAACACGGGGCGGGTGTGGGGGGATCTTCCAAACAAAACCTAAAGGTTAAAGAATCAAAAGATTGACTCCTTAGAAAAGACCCTGATGCTGGGAAAGACTGAAGGCAGGAGGAGAAAGGGAGGATAGAAGATGAGAGAGCTAGTCGGACAGCATCACCCATATGAGTCTGAGCAAGCTCTGGGAGTTAGTGATGAACAGGGAAATGTCATGCGCCGGGCACACAGGTTGGAAAGGAATTTCCAGACATGAGACAGAACGAGAGGGAAATAAAGTTTATTAAAATGGGAGACACTGTTGGAACAGCGGGCCAACTCAAGAGAGAGCCGACGTTGAACGTGGGTCCTTCGTCCACATTTATACCCAGGGTACACGGAGTGGGATAGGGGTCTTGTGGGTCATTTGCTGATTGGATGAGGCACATATAGTGGGTTGGAGGGAAGACTAAGGCAAATATCTTCTCCCTATGGCATAGGAGGGGAGACAGGTTCTACTGCTCCCGAGGACCTGAAATCCATGAGTGCTTACAGCATGGGGGAAGGAAAGGACGATAAGGGTCTTGTTTTCTGTTCCTGCATTCCAAAAAGGCCCTCCTAGGTCTCCCCTGCGCTTTCCTCCTTGGGCCACCACAGGAAATGGACAGGGAGAAGCACGACTAAGCAACTGGATCAAACTGAAAGAATCAAAATCAGCCTAAAAGAAAACAAAACAAAGACAGGGGAAAAGCTGCACAGGCCCCACCGAAGTCCAAGTGAAAAACACAAAAGAGAAATCTCTCAAGGAGAAAAACCAGGAAAGAAACAAGTCTACCATTTGGGGGTGCCAGTTTTGTTCTCGGAGGGAGTGCACCACTCCTGGGAAGTGCTGCGACACACTGCAGGCTCCGACGCCAACTCCTTGCTCCAAAAACTCACTTAACTGGTACTGTTCCCAGAGAGAGGGGGTATCCGGTATTACGTTGGTAAAGAACAGATACTACACTTGATCTTAGCCTAAAGGTGGAAAAGCGGTGGTGCTCCCTCGGGCAGGCAGCCACCATCCTCCCCTCCTCTCCATTCGGCTCACCCTGAGCGACCTAGCCAGGCTCTCTAGCCGGTGTCCGCTCCAGACCAGTGACACTGAACTTGTTCTCCACATTCTGGTCGATTCTCACATCTCTTTTGGCTCCCTGGCCGGCTCCCATGAGCCGCCCTCCTCCATCCTGAGGGCGTGACCAGCATCCTCAGGCTCCGCTCATGCATCACAGGTGCCAGCTCTGGTCCGAAGGCAGGGGCATTGCGCTTGGGGTGCGGGAGCTGCAGGACCAGAACGGTCCACGAAGCCTGAAGTGAGCCCCGGGGCCGTGGCTGTGCATCCGGGGGAGCTGCGTGAGCCCGAGGCTGCCAGACACCCGACTCCTTCCCACGGGCCTGGCCGGGCTCCTTTTTAACTGAGACCCTGGGATGGTAGCTCAGCTGGTAAAGAATCCACCAGCAGGAAAACCCCGATTCGATTCCTGGGTCGGGAACATCCTCCCGAGAAGGATAGACTACCCACTCCAGTATTCTTGGGCTTCCCTGGTGGCAACATCTGCCTGCAAGGGATCCGTGGGAGACCTGGAGTCCATCCCTGGGTTGGAAAGATCCCCTGCAGAAGAGAACGGCTACCTGATCCAGGATTCTGGCCTGAAGAATTCCACGGACAGAGGAGCCTGGTGGACTCCATGGGGTCCAGTCCATGGGGTCGCCAAGAGTCGGACACGACTGAGCGACTTTCACATGGCCAGGCGGGCGCACTTGTCTTTTCTCAGTTCTCTGCACAGCTGCTAGAGAGCTGCAGGGTCTGTGAGACCAGCAGGGTCGGCCCTCGCCTAACAAACGCTCTAGTTCTGTCAACCCTGAGGGGAAAGACCCCCGCCCGCCCCCCGGGGACGGCCCCACGGGACAGCCGCCTGGCAGTCACTGCCCTGCGTTCTTTGCTGTGATCACACCCACCTGGATACTGGACACCCTAGAGAGGATCGACGACGCTGTCATCATCCTTGTGTCACTGTCGTGATCCACGAGACCAGAGAGGCTAAGAAACTTGCCCTGGGTCACACAGCTAGCAGGCAGCTGACCTGTGGGGTTGACCATGGTGTCCCAAGACCTCGCCCGCTTCTGGAGCACAGGTCCCGCTCACTGATGGTGCCTCTGGCGGGGAGGCCAGCAGAAGAAGACGACTTTGGAGGGGCGCAGGGCTGCTGGTGACACACACACCGGTTTGCTGGCGCCAGGCCCACAGCACCAGGGTTTCTATAAGGGTGGGTGGCAGCTGGGGTCACGGCCTCACCTGACCCTGCCTCGGCTCCTGGCTCCGTGACTCCATGCTGCCCTGGGTTTTCCCTCTCTCCTGTGGGAGGAAAAGGATGGGGATCGGGGGTGATCTGTTTCACACCTTCTCAGGGAACCCTAATAACCTGCCGGCCAGATTAGCTCTGAGGCCCCCTCTAGACATGCCTGGCAGGAGTCAGCCCTCAACTAGCAAACACTAGGGAGAAACAGTGACTTTGCCAGACACTTCTCTGAGCCGTCATCTCCTGGTGGGAAGCTCGGTTCTAAGATAACCTAACGTGGGCCCGTTTTCAGCCATCCCCCTCCCTTCTGCCGCTAGAGGTGCCCGCCCCTCTGTGTCCCAAGATGGTTGTGAGTTTGTGAGTATCTAGCACCAGACAGACATGTCATATACAAATACACACACACACACACGCACACATACACACACATATAGAAATATGGACATGCTTTTTTAACTCCGCTTACCCACAACCCCACTTGCTCCAGGCCTTATCCCTCTCTGCCCCCTCCCCCAACCCTCCTCGCACACCCCGCACCCCCGAAACTGGTCCTGTTGTTCAGTCACCAAGTCATGTGCGACTCTTCCTTGACCCCATGGACTGCAGCACACCAGGGTTCTCTGTCCCTCACCATCTCCCAGAAAGTTTCCAAGGTCATGTCCAGTGAATAGGTGATGCCACACAACCCTCTCATCCTCTGTCACCCTCTACTCCTTCTGCCTTCAATCTCTCCCAGCATCAGGGTCTTTTCCAAGGAGTTAGCTCTTCGCATCAGGTGGCCATAGTACTGGAGCTTCAGCTTCAGCACCAGTCCTTCCGAGGAGAATTCGGGGTGGATTTCCTTTAAGATGGACTGGTTTGATCTCCTCGCAGTCCAAGGGACTCTCAGGAGTCTTCTGCTGCACCACAGTTCCAAAGCATCAGTTCTTTGGCCTCTGCCTTCTTTGTGGTCCGGCTCTCACAACCGTACATGACTCCTGGAAGGACCGTAGCCTTGACCGTACGGGCCTCTGTTGACAAAGGGATGTCTTTGCTTTTTGACACACCGTCTAGGTTTGTCATAGCTTTCCTGCCAAGAAGCAGCCGTCTTCTGATTTCCTGGCTGCAGTCACCATCCTCAGTGATTTCAGAGTCCAGAGGAGGAAATCTGTCACTGCTTCCACCTTTTCCCCCTCTATTTGCCAGGAAGTGATGGGACCAGATGTCATGATCTTAGTGTTGTTGTTGCTGTTGTTGTTTTTTCTTCTAAATATTGAGGTGTTTTTCTTCAAAATCACTTATGTATTTATTTTTGGCTGCGCTGGGTCTTTGTTGACACATGTAGGTTCTCTCTAGTTGGGAGCGCGGACTACTCTCCACTTGTGGCTTATGGGCTCTAGAGTGCGGGCTCAGTAGTTGTGTCACAGGGGCTTAGTTGCCCCAGGGCCTGTGGCATCTTCCTGGACCAGGGATTGAACAAATGTCCCCTGCATTGGCAAGCAGATTCTTAACCACCGGGCCACCAGGAAGTCCAATATTGAGTTTTAAGCCGGCTCTTTTCACTCTCCTCCTTCACCCTCAGCAAGAGGCTCTTTAGTTTCTCGTCCCCTCTGCCATTAGAGTGGCATCAGCCGCAGATCTGAGGTTGTCGATGTTTCTCCTGGCGATCCTGGTTCCCTCTTGTAGCTCACCCAGCCCGGCATTTCTCACGATGTGCTTGTGTAACAGTTAAACAGACAGGGTACAAGAAACAGCCTGTCGTACTCCTTTCTCAATTTTGAACCAGTCAGTTGTTCCATAGAAGGTTCTGACTGTTGCTTCTTGACCCGCATGCAGGTCTCTCAGGATACAGGTAAGATGGTCTGGTATTCCCATCTCTTTGAGAGTTTTCCACGGTTTGTTATGATCCACACAGCAAAGGCTTTAGCCGACTCAATGAAACAGAGGTAGAGGTTTTTCTGGATTTCCCTTGCTTTCTCTAGGATCCAGCGAATGCTGGCAATTTGATCTCTGGTTCCTCTGTCTTTTCTAAACTCAGTTTGGACATCTGGAAGTTCTCGGTTCACCGAGAACCAGCTTGGAGGATTTTGAGCATAACCTTGCTAGTTCGGGAGATGAGTGCAATTGTCCGGTGGTACGTGGGGAGACTGCCACAGCGGCTGCTCTTCTCACCACACTTGTCTGGTGCACTTAGACCAGCGCCCCAGCTAGATCTTGGTCGAATGCCGGAATCAACGGAAAAGGACGAAAGAAGGTAAGATGGGGAAGTCGTTCTGGTTCATACATGATTTGAACTTTGTGCTGACCTGAACAGCCTACCTTGTATATCCAAGACACAGTGGTTCTTACTTTAGGCCCTCTTCTCTTCTAAGTAATAAAAACTTCTAAGTAATAATACAACTTCTTCAGTGGCACTGACCTCATCAGTCAGCCACCTGTATAAATGAAATCCCAATACAAACAACACACAGACTGAATTTAAAACCCATCTTTTTAACCTAGACTCCAGGTGGATCTCAGTGGCTTTCACTGGAAGCTGCCTGAAGTTCAGAAAACATGTTACACAGGAGAAATGTTAGAGACAGCAGAAGAAGGCAGTTGGGGAGAGACATAACATCTCATTCCTGACTGAGAATGCAGGGTAGAAAGAACTGACTTTCAGAAAGCTTGAGGTTTGAGAGAATCCCACAGAGCTGCACTCAATGAGGTTATGAAATAGAGAACCTCTTAAAGAATTAGACATGGTTTTAGCATCAGAAAAAATGTAGAAAAGAAAAGAAGGAAGGAAGTGAGTTTTAAGTCTCAGCTTTGGTATTGCCCGTTGAACTTAATTCCTTAATTCTTACCCCTGCAATTGTCAGGCTCATTTGAAAGCAAAGGTATAAAGAAAGTGAAATTACTCAGGCTTGTCGTGTCTGACTCTTTGCGACCCAATGGACAGCAGCCCACCAGGTCCCTTGTTCTTAGGGTTTTTCAGGCAAGAGTACTGGAATGGATGTCAGAGAAATCTTACAGAAAGTAACTCACTGAGATAGTCCAATCCCTGATGATAAAGAGCCAACTTCTGCATTTGGGCACTTCTATAAGTGTCCCCGAGGGGGTGCACCGTTCCTGGAGGTACTGCAATACCAGGTCGATGCGTGGAGTGGACGGAGCAAGCTCCTATTCCAACTCCCTGCTCCAAAAATCCATTTAATATATTGTCCTCGGATAGAGGACGTATCAGATATTAAACTGATAAGAACAGATACTACACTTGATCTTAGCCAAAAGGCCGAGAAGCGATACCGCGCCACCGCCCGTCGCTGTCACCGTCCTGCTGTCGAGCCTGTTACACACAGTGTGACCCGGGTCCCCGCTCACTCCAGGGCGCCCTGCCTTGGCCTCGTTGACAGTGCTATGGCGCCACCACACCAGACTCTCGAGCAGGCTTTATCCTCCACACTGTGAAAGAGAAATTCCGCATCTGCCGCAGCTTTGTCGTTCTCGGGCAGAAGCGCCGTCTCGAATCTGCATGCCCCGCCCTCTGTCGCCAAGAAGGCGTGGCTCCGGCGGGACCGCAGCGCCCCGGGGACGGCCTCGGGGCTGCGGCAGGGGAGCTCCTCCTTGGTGCTGGGGGAGAGGAGAGACCCGACCGGAGGGGGTGCGGGGTGGGCGGCGAGAGGGACCTGTGAGAGGAGCTGTTGGCCGAGAGTTTTCCTGAAGACAAGGTCGCAAGGCTGACTCGCTACAAACGGCCGGACTGCAGTGTGTTACACAGGCCTCCGCCTGCGGAGAGAGGGGCTTCGTAGGGTCGGGTGTCTGGAGGGGGCTTCCCTGCCAGGAGGAAGGCGGATGGCCCACAGCGGGGAAGGGAGGGGGCGTGTGGGTGCGGAGGGCGGGGCCGGGCCGCGGGAGGGGCTCACTCCAACTCCAGCGCCCGCCGTCCTTCGCTGCTTCTAGGCACCAAACCGATCCCGGGCTTCCTACCGAAACCTCCCTCCGCCTAGGACCTCGTTTCCCTGCGCCTGCTCCTCAGCTGTGGGTTTCGCTGGTGCCTCGGATTGTCAAGAACCCGCCTGCAAGGCAGGAAACCTGGGTTCCATTCCGGGGTCGGAAGATCCCCTAGAGGAGGAAATGGAAACCCATGACTGTGTTCTTGCCTAGGAAATCCCATGGACGCAAGAACCTGGCGGGTCACAAGGTCCCAAACTGTCGGACACTGCTTAGCAACTAAACAACAGGAAATATTCTGTTGATCTGTCTTGTCGCAGCCACTAGGCACATGCAGCCAGGGAACTCTGGGCTTCTGGTTCCTCCCAATTCAGAGGTACTGAAAGTGGAAAAGACACATGGGATTTCAAAGACTTCCTATTAAAAATTGTAACATATCTCTGTAATGTTGATGGTAATTACATATTGAAATGATATTTTAGATATCTGATTTTGTGTGGGGGGGGGGCGGGGCGATGTGCCCCAGGGTTTGAAAGAACCCTGAGGAGGGATGGGATGGTACCCTCCCTGCCTTGTCATTGGAAGGATAGAGCTCTAACCACTGACCACTGGAGAATTTTGAAATAACTTGAGTTAAAGAACATATTAAACTTAATTTCACCCACTTCTGTTTATTTTTTTATGTGCCTCAGAATGTTTGCATTTACCTGCAGGAAGGAATTCCCTGGTGGTTCAGTGGTTGGGCCTCAGTGTTTTCAGTGTGGGAGTCCAGGTTCCACCCTTGGTTGGAGGACTGGGATCCCAAAAGCCACACAGTGTGACCAAATGAGAGAAAAACAGTTATGTGTGTGCCTCACATATGTCTTGAAAGAACTGTTACAGATGGAAGTGCTGAGAGGCTAAGCATCTTGCCTAGTGAGAAAAGAAGTAAGGATTTGCATTCAAGAATCCTGCTAACCACTGGAGCTTCATGTTTTTTAAACTGGGGTCCTGATACTTTAATTGGGGATGATAAGAATGCCTCTCTGATGAGGGTACTTGTGAAGCCACACGAGGAAATGCAGCACATCGGAATGTCTTAATGAGCATATCCCTAGGGGAAAGTCACTTCTTGCCTGTAAAATAGAAATGATTCCGTTTGGAGTCTTGCAAACGATCTACACCTACTCACCCTGAGCCCTCCTAGTTCACATCCCCCTCTCCCTGGTCTTGTATTTCTGTTGGCTGCCAAGTGGCTCTGATACCCATGATGCTGACATGGCATAGATACACATGTAGATGGACACAGACACACAGCATGTAGGTATATTCACAAACATACAGCCGTTAGTGCTGTATTTCTTTCACCTTGATGGTAAACCTTTTGTTTGCTGATCTATTCTCAGCACCTCTGATAGTGCTCTGAATGTACTTGATTTTTGATGAATATGTGTTGAATGACTGGATGAGGGTCCAGTGAGACAATGTATACTGTGCTTAGGCTGGGTCTGACAAAGTCTTCAAATTTCTGAATCAGACATTTCGAAAGAAGGCCTCAGCTCTGGGTACATCAGGTCCTCCAGATGATTCTGACAAACTCCCAAATTTGAGCATGCACCTATTTGTGTGAGCCAAACAACATGGGTGACTTGACAGAAATCCATGAAATCAAGAGGCTGAATCAGGGTCTTCCCCGTGGTCCAGTGGTTAAGTATCCGCCTCCCAGTGCGGGGGACACAGTTTGATTCCTGGTCCAGAACTAAGATGCCCACATGCATGGGGCTAAGTGAGTCTGAGTGGCTCTGGAGCCTGTGTTCACAACTGAAACCCGGAAGGGCCAGAAGGTAAATACATTTTTTAAAAAGCTGATTCAAACATGTAAGGCCTCTGGGGATTGGCCCCTGTTGTGAAAGCTCTAAAGAGTCCCTCAGCTCGGGTAACTGGCCAACTACTAGTTCCCCGCACAGCGTGAGCCTGGCTCTGTCCCCTCAGCTCACCTCTCTGTCTCTCTGGTGGGCTTCTTCCTCCCCCCTCGCAGCTGTTAGCTGCTGCTCCCCGGGCACTGTCACCCTCTTGGGGCTCTGGCTGCTGGTTCTTGCTGATCACCCAAGGCCCTCCTGAGGCCAAGGTCTCCCCTAGTGCCAGTCTCCTGTGCAGATGGATGCTGGAATCTGTCTCCGTGTGGATCTGTCTCCTAAGACACCACAACCTGCTGCACCTGCCTCTTCACAGCCTTCTCCACCCTCCAGCCTCCTCCTGCCTCTGCCTTCTCAGCACCAGCTATTAGGCCCTCAGTAAAAGCATAACAAATGTCACTGAAAACAGATTTCCTGCTCAGAAAATATCCATTTACATCTGATCAGTATCAGTATCAGTTCAGTCACTCAGTCGTGTCTGCCTTTGTGACCCCATGAACCGCAGCACTCCAGGCCTCCCTGTCCATCACCAATTCCTGGAGTCCACCCAAACCCATGTCCATTGAGTTGGTGATGCCATCCAACCGTCTCATCCTCTATTGTCCCCTTCTCCTGCCCTCAATCTTTCCCAGCATCAGGGTCTTTTCAAATGAACCTGCTCTTTGCATCAGGTGGCCAAAGTATTTTAATTTCAGCTTCAGCATCAGTCAGGACTGATTTCCTTTAGGATGGACTGGTGCCGTGGTCCAGCCTCGGCAGGATCCAGGGGGTACCCTCCGGATGAACGGCATCGGCGAGAGAAGACACAGGAGACCAGCCTTGATAGGGCCAAGTCTGCGAGGGAGAGAGAGAGAGAAAGAGAGAGGGAGTGACCAGACGGGGGTGCTTGCAGGGTCTGGCAGGGTCTGGCAATGCTTTATTTTTTACCGTAGCTTTTATACCCTAAGTTAGTACACTTCTAAGGGGAAGATAGTTTAACATTACATCAGCTTGTGCTTCACAAAACCAGGGTGTTTTCTGCATACTTCTTTGTTTATGAAGGTCTTGTACATTATCTTCTGGCCTTGGGGCCTATTAACATTTTAGGCAGGTCAGGTGAATGTAAACCTATTTTCCGTTTCTATGGTGACCTTAACTGAAAGGTAGCCGTCTCATAGGGCAACAGTACAGAGTAGAAGTGTAACCTTGTTAACACAAAAATTAATCCTTCTGCAGAAGTTGTCAGTTGAGTTTATCTAAGAAGTTGACCCCACACTGACTCTGCGACTTTGGTGAGGCAGCCTCTGCCTAGCACTCCTTGGTGACAATTAACAACCATCTCATTGTTACCACACTAGGGCTAAGCTCTTATTTTTCTAGATCTATAACTATATTAACAATGGTTTCTATAACACAACCTTAGCACATTAAGAGCAAAAACACAGCAAGCAAACGTTAACCCAATAACCACCTTTAGAATAACTTTTCTTATGTTTTCTAATAGGACTCCTTTACCGCCCCCCAAAAGGCTCTATGTCTAGTAGGGCCTTTATATGATCAGGTTCTTCATGCTGTTTTCTGATTAGGGTATTGTGAGCAGTCATGCATATTAGTCCCAAGGGCATAAATGCATTTGCCAAACAAACTAAAATACCAGCAAAGGAGTTTAAATTAAAACACTCCTAAATGAAGCAACAGACAAAGGATTAATCTCAAAAATATACAAGCAACTCCTCCAGCTCAACTCCAGAAAAATAAATGACCCAATCAAAAAATGGGCCAAAGAACTGAACAGACATTTCTCCAAGGAAGACATACAGATGGCTAACAAACACATGAAAAGATGCTCAACATCACTCATTATCAGAGAAATGCAAATCAAAACCACAATGAGGTACCATTACACACCAGTCAGGATGGCTGCTATCCAAAAGTCCACAAGCAATAAATGCTGGAGAGGGTGTGGAGAAAAGGGAACCCTCTTACACTGTTGGTGGGAATGCAAATTAGTACAGCCACTATGGAAAACAGTGTGGAGATTTCTTAAAAAGCTGGAAATAGAACTGCCATATGACCCAGCAATCCCACTTCTGGGCATACGCACCGAGGAAACCAGATCTGAAAGAGACACGTGTACCCCAATGTTCATCGCAGCACTGTTTATAATAGCCAGGACATGGAAGCAACCTGGATGCCCATCAGCAGACGAATGGATGAGGAAGCTGTGGTACATATACACCATGGAATATTACTCAGCCATTAAAAAGAATTCATTTGAATCAGTTCTAATGAGATGGATGAAACTGGAGCCCATTATACAGAGTGAAGTAAGCCAGAAAGATAAAGACCATTACAGTATACTAACACATATATATGGAATTTAGAAAGATGGTAACGATAACCCTATGTGCAAAACAGAAAAAGAGACTCCTATGTATAGAACAGACTTGTGGACTCTGGGAGAAGGCGAGGGTGGGATGTTTCAAGAGAACAGCATTGAAACACGTATATTATCTAGGGTGAAACAGCTCACCAGCCCAGGTTGGGGGCATGAGACAAGTGCTCGGGCCTGGTGCACTGGGAAGACCCAGAGGGATTGGGTGGAGAGGGAGGTGGGAGGGGGGACCGGGATGGGGAATACATGTTAAAAAAAAAAAAAAAAAAAAAAGATACACTATGGTTGTGATAAAAATAAATAAATAAATTAATTAAAAAAAAAAATAAAACACTCCTTTCACGCTGGATAATCTCATAAAATACCACCACCTGGGAAACTTATTGATTAAAGTTGTAAATTGCAATGATGTAAAGTAATTAGCCTCCAACTAATAAAAATAAATGGAAAAAAAATAGAAAAATAAAATAAAATAAAATTTTCAATCCTGAAAAAAAATAAATAAATAAAGTTGTAAATTGATGCTTATTTGGGAAGAGATTGAGGAAGGCCTTCTGCCTGTGTCACAGAAATTAGGAAGTAGTCTATTGAAGCAAGCATCAAAAGACAGATATCATCTTTAAGGTGAGCGCCAGGGGCAGCTTTTCGGAATCCCTGAAAACCTGATCCGCCTTGCCTGTCAGGTTCTCTCCTCATGACCTTGTCATGGGTGGGATCTCGTGTGCCGGCTCCCGGCAGACTGGTTAGATCTCCTTGCAGTCCAAGGGACTCTCGAGAGTCTTCTCCAACACCACAGTTCAAAAGCATCAGCTCTTCGGCGCTCAGCTTTCTTTATAGTCAGTCCAACTCTCACATCCATACATGAGCACTGGAAAAACCATAGCCTTGACTAGACGGACCTCTGTTGGCAAAGTAAGGTCTCTGCTTTTCAATATGCTGTCTAGGTTGGTCATAAGTTTCCTTCCAAGGAGTAAGCGTCTTTTAATTTCATGGCCGCAGTCCCCATCTACAGTGATTTTGGAGTGCAGAAGAATAAAGCTAGCCGCTCTTTCCACTGTTTCCCCATCTATTTGCCATGAAGTGATGGAACCGGATGCCACGATCTTAGTTTTCTGAGTGTTGAGTTTTAAGCCAACTTTTTCACTCTCCTCTGTCACTTTCATCAAGAGGCTTTTTAGATCTTCTTCACTTTCTGCCTCTAGGCTGGTGTCATCTGCATATCTGAGGTTATTGATATTTCTCCCAGCAATCTTGATTCCAGCTTGTGCTTCCTCCAGCCCAGCGTTTCTCATGATGTGCTCTGCATACAAGTTAAAGAAGCAGGGTGACTATATACAAACTTGACGTACTCCTTTTCCTATTTGGAACCAGTCTGTTGTTCTATGTGCAGTTCTAACTGTTGCTTCCTGACCTGCATACAGGTTTCTTAAGAGGCAGCTCAGGTGGTCTGGTATTCCCATTTCTTTCAGAATTTTCCACAGTTTATTGTGATCCACACAGCCAAAGGCTTTGGCATAGTCAATAAAGCAAGAATAGATGTTTTTCTGGAACCCTCTTGCTTTTTTGATGATCCATCGGATATCGGCAAGTTGATCTCTGGTTCCTCTGCCTTTTGTAAAACCAGATTGAACATCTGGAAGTTCACCGTTCACGTATTGCTGAAGCCTGACTTGGAGATCATACATCTGATCATACCTCCACAAAAACAACTAGAAAAGGGTGACTTTTCCATTCCCAACCTCCAACTGTTCTGAAGGTCCTGCCTGAAAAGGAGACTCCAGGGGTTTTCCCTGGCAGTTCAGAGGTTAGGACTCCACGCTTTCACTGCCAAAGGCAAGGGTTCAATACCCGGTAAGGGATCTAAGATCCCACAGGCCCGGTGGCATGGCCAGAAAAAAAACGAACAAAAAATCCCAGAAGGAGGGAAAGAAACCTGTCCAACGTCACACCACTTTGCTTCAGACTTGGGCAGTGACAGACCGATCCACCAGGGGGCAGCATCTGCTCCGTTTCCTCCGGGGCTTGGGTTCTGGGACGTGGTTTTGCATGAGTTGCCTCTGAATGGGCCCCTGGCGGGAGAACAGTGTCTCTAAGGGGCCCTTTCCCACAGTTTTTCTTTAAACATTCATTTTAGGTAGTAGGTTGTGTCTTCCCCATTTTATTCTTTCTTTTCTTGGCCTTGGCATCTTACTTCCCAAACCAGGGATGTAACCTGTGTCCTGTACAGTGGAAGAACAGAATTGTAAGCCTGGACCACTGGGGAATTCCCTCTCCAATTCATTCTTGGGGAAGCAAAACTGGAATCTGAAATACGTGTCTTTGTGACTCCCTGGCGGAAGCTGCCCAGGGACCTCCTCTCCCCTCCCATCCCTCCTCCTGAGACTCCTCTCCTCCCTTCAGTTGTGCACTCAGGTACTCCGCTGGGATGCAGTGGAGACAAGGATGTCCTCAGCTGCTTCCTAGGTGAGCTTCCCCACTCTGTACCCTCCTTTACTCCAGAGCCCGGGCTGTCCTGGGGAATCATCTGAGCCCGTCATTACATGCTGAGGGAACCAAGGCTCCAAAGGGAGAGGTGGCTTTTCCAAGCCAGTTCACTTGTCAGGACAGGACTCATGATGAGTCTCAGCCCAGGGTTCAGCCCACCAGGCCTTGAGGGGGGGCCTCTCTCCCCAGTGTCATCCCTCCCATGGACTCTCTTTTTCTCCTCTAAGAAATCCCTCTTCCCCAGTAAAGGCCTGAGGGTTCAGGATTACCCAGACTCTGCCTGGAAGTGCAGGGTTTTATAGGTATCCTTCCCAAGCTCCAAGGTGTCAGGGACCTCAGACCAGGAAACTCCCAGCTGAGGCCGGGTGCTTGGTTCCCACACTCAAGGAAACCCTTGAGTACGTTTAGTCAATCCATCATGTGGTCATGAATCATGGAGGGTTTCACGAATGCCTACTGTGTGGCAGGCACAGCGCTGGGCACTGCGGAGCTGTGACTGTGCAGAACCAGCTCTGGGCTCAGCGCTTAGTCTGGTGGGGAGACAGCTCTGAGGAAGAACCTCCACTCGGCAGCTGAATCTGACCCAGGTCAGGAGCCAGTGGGAGGAAGCAGGTAGGTCCCAGCTAGTCTGTCCTTCTGTCTGGAATGCTTCCTTGCCTCCTGGCCACTTCAACTTGCCTCTGATGTCACCACTGAAGAGGCCTTCATGAGCAGCCCCCTCCTCCGTGTAAAGTAGCTCTCCCCCCAGTCACTCTCCAGCACATTTCCCTGTTTGTTTTCCTCGATGGCTCATGTCACCATCTGAAATGACCCTCCTGAGTCTCTGTCTGCCTCTCCCTACTCCTCGTTATAATGTCCACTCTATGAGACCAGGTCCTTATGCATTTCACTGAGGCCTTCAACCTGGCAGGCACTCCACCCATGAAGGCTCAAAGTAAGAATGTTTGAATGTTCTCTCTAGGGAATCCTCCAATGCACTCTGTCCTGGGCTGTGATCTTGTGGACAAGGGCTGCAGAAATGAGGCTGCCAGGAAACAAAGTGGTCATTAATGGAGGAAGGCTCCAGGGCTCCAGGCTGGATGTGGAGACGGGGACTGGAATTCCCATTTAAAGGAGACTGGACTGGGCCAGGCCCCAGTGTTGCCCTGACAAACTGGGTCCTCTCCTTCACCCCCACTTTGCCCCACCTCCTCCTCGCCATTTGTTTATCAACGCCTTTCCTGGCAAAGGCAAAGGATGAAGGATAGGGGAGACATTGCCAGTTTCAGCTCTCTTATCTTTAATCAAGTGACTGGTTCCCTCTCGGGTGAGAGGCCCAGGAGATGTAAGAGAGGAGCTAGGAAGTTTCAAAGGTTGTGGAGGAAACAATATCTGCTTCACAGATATTATTCACAGCCCACTTCAGCTAATTTCCAGCTGTGTGACTTTCACAAGTTACTTAACCTTTCTGTTCTTCAGTATCTTCTTTTAGGGAAATCACACTTGGGTGGAGCCGAGAATTTAAAAAATTCCTAGAGCTGAGCGTCTTCCCCTGGGGACTCCAGTAAGCCCACACTGTTTCAGAGATCTGTTCGCTGTTGGGAGCAGGGCCTTGTCCACAGGATAGAAGAAATAATCCAGTGTTAAAAATAAAGAAAACTAGTAAATGATCTGGACACCTCCTTTACAGTGGTTTGAAAGTTAAAATAAAATCTGCATAATATTGGCCATGGATACGACCCTCACAAGAAACAGTACTCCTAAGTATACCGCCGCTACAAGAAAACGGAAAATCACACGTTGGTAAAACAAAACAGAAACCTTCCCATGAGACAGGTACCCAGAGCAAAACGAGGAGCACGCTGAGAAAAGATGTAACAAGTCTGTTCATATTTTCTCTTTCCCCTGAGACGGGTGCACTACTCCTCAAGTTACTACAATACCAGGTCAGTGGGTGGAGTGGACAGGGCAAGGTTCTATTCTAACTCCCTGCTCCAAACATCTATGTACTAAAATGTCCTGGCACAGAGGAAGTGGTGTTGTTTGGTGGTGTTCAGTTGCTAAATCCGGTCTGACTCTTTGCAACCCCGTGGACTGCATCATGCCCAGACTTCCCTGTCCTTCGGTATCTCCTGGAGTTGCTCAGGCTCATGTCCATTGATGTGGTGATGCCATCCAACCATCTCATCCTCTGTCTTCCTTCTCCTGCCTTCAGTCTTTCCCAGCATCACCGTCTTTTCCAGTGAGTGGGTTCTTCCCATCAGGTGGCCAAAGTACTGGAGCTTCAGCTTCAGCATCAGTCCTTCCAAGGAGAATTCAGGGTTGATTTCCTTTCAGATGGACTGGTTTGATCTTGCTTTCCAAGGGACTCTCGGGATTCTTCTCCAGCACCACAGTTCCAAAATTCTTTGGCCTCTGACATCTTTACAGTCCAGCTCTCACATCCATACGTGACTACTGGAAAGACCATAGCCTTGACTACAGGGACCATTGTCGATAAAGTGACGTCTTTGCTTTTTAACACACTGTCTAGCTTTGTCATAGCTTTCCTGCCAAGTAGCAATCGTCTTCTGATTTCCTGGCTGCAGTCACCATCCTCAGTGATTTTAGAGCCCAAGAAGAGGAAATCTGTCACTGCTTCCACATTTCCCCCGTTCAATTAGCAATGCAGTTGTGGGACCAGATATCATGGCCTCAGTGTTTTTAATATTGAGTTTTTTCAAAAAATTATTTATTTTTGACTGCACTGGGTCTTCGTTGATGCCTGAGGCTTCTCTAGGTGCCAGCGGGGGCTACTCTCTAATTGTGGTTTATGGGCTCTAGAGTACAGACTCAACCTTGTGTCAAAGAGGCTTAGTTGCCCCACGGCACGTGGAGTCTTTCTGGACCAGGAGTTGAACCAATCTCTTGTGATTGGCGAGGGGATTCTTAATCACTGGGCCAGCAGGGAAGTCCGATATTAATAGAGTTTTAAGCCAACTTTTTCGCTCTCCTCCTTCACTCTCAGCAAGAGTCGTTGGTTCTGGCTTATTCATGATTTGAACTTTGTGCTAACCTCAACAGGCTGCCTTGCGTATCCAAAAGACATGCTGGTCCTACTTTAGGCCCTCTCTCTTCAGAACTCTAAGTAATAATACAACTCTGTCAGTGGCACTGTCCTCTCCTATCAATCAGTCACCTGGGTAAATGAAATCCCAGTACAACCGACACGCTGAGTGGAAAGCCCATCATTTTAACCTAGACTCCAGGTGGAAGTCGGTGTTTTTCAGCAGGAACTGCTTGAGGATAGAAAACAGAACACAGGAGAAATGTTAGAGACCTCAAGAGAAGGCGGGGGCATAGAAACAAGATTCAAGCTAGTGTCCTGGTTCTATGTTGAAGATGGCATCAGGAGGGACTGGGGATATCAAGTGGGAGCTTGGACACCAGCTCCTTTTGTAGCTTGTATCAAGTGAGAAATGAGGGCGGGAAGACTCTGTTCGCAGACAGTAAAGCAGAAGGGGGTTCTTTCAGAAAAATAGAGGTTTAAGCAGATCCCACGAAAGTACACTTGCAAAGACTGTAGAAAACCTTAAGAAAATAAGTTCCTGATCTAGCTGAATCCAGGGAAGAGCCAGTTTCTGCCTTTGGGTACTTCAGTAAGTGTCCCCGACGGACGGAGTGCACCATTCCTGGTGCACCCAGCACCTGGGCCTAGATCTTGGTCGATGCCAGAGTCAATGGAAAAGGAGGAAAGAAGATAATATGGGGAAGTCATTCTGGTTTATACATGATTTGAACTTTGTGCTGACCTGAACAGCCTGCCTTGTGTATCCAAGAGACACAGTGGCTCTTACTTTAGGACCTTTCTTTTCTAGTGAGAATTAACTCCAAGTAATAACACAACTTCTCCAGTGGTACTGATCTCTCTTTGTCAGTCAGTTCACCCGCATAAATGAAATCCCAGGACAAACGACACACTGAGCGGAAAGCCCATCATTTTTACCTAGACTCCAGGTGGATCTTGGTGGCTGGCTTTCAGCAGCAACTGCCTGAAGTCAGAAAAGGTGAATACAGAAGTAACCTTAGAGACATCAACAGAAGGCAGAGGTAGGGAGAGACAGAAGGTCTCATGTCAGGCAGAAGGAACTGTCTGAGAGCTTGAGGTTTGAGTGAATGCCACCAAGTTGCGCTCAAGAGACTGTGAAATAGAGAACCTCCTAAAGAGCTAGACACGGTTTTAGCTTTAGAAAAGAAGCAAGTGAGCTTTAATGAGTTGCAGCCTTGGCATTTTACCCTCATTGAACTTAGTTACTTACTCATCCTTCGGCACTTGTCAGAATCACTGGCGAAGCAAGGAAACCGGCCTGAAAAACTCCCTGAGATAAGCCAGTCCTGAACAGGAAAGGGCCAGTTTCTGTCTTTGGGTACTTCCATAAGTGTCCCCGAGGGGGTGCACCGTTCCTGGAGGTACTGCAATACCAGGTCGATGCGTGGAGTGGACGGAGCAAGCTCCTATTCCAACTCCCTGCTCCAAAAATCCATTTAATATATTGTCCTCGGATAGAGGACGTATCAGATATTAAACTGATAAGAACAGATACTACACTTGATCTTAGCCAAAAGGCCGAGAAGCGATACCGCGCCACCGCCCGTCGCTGTCACCGTCCTGCTGTCGAGCATGTTACACACAGTGTGACCCGGGTCCCCGCTCACTCCAGGGCGCCCTGCCTTGGCCTCGTTGACAGTGCTATGGCGCCACCACACCAGACTCTCGAGCAGGCTTTATCCTCCACACTGTGAAAGAGAAATTCCGCATCTGCCGCAGCTTTGTCGTTCTCGGGCAGAAGCGCCGTCTCGAATCTGCATGCCCCGCCCTCTGTCGCCAAGAAGGCGTGGCTCCGGCGGGACCGCAGCGCCCCGGGGACGGCCTCGGGGCTGCGGCAGGGGAGCTCCTCCTTGGTGCTGGGGGAGAGGAGAGACCCGACCGGAGGGGGTGCGGGGTGGGCGGCGAGAGGGACCTGTGAGAGGAGCTGTTGGCCGAGAGTTTTCCTGAAGACAAGGTCGCAAGGCTGACTCGCTAGAAACGGCCGGACTGCAGTGTGTTACACAGGCCTCCGCCTGCCGAGAGAGGGGCTTCGTAGGGTCGGGTGTCTGGAGGGGGCTTCCCTGCCAGGCGGAAGGCGGATGGCCCACAGCGGGGAAGGGAGGGGGCGTGTGGGTGCGGAGGGCGGGGCCGGGCCGCGGGAGGGGCTCACTCCAACTCCAGCGCCCGCCGTCCTTCGCTGCTTCTAGGCACCAAACCGATCCCGGGCTTCCTACCGAAAGCTCCCTCCGCCTAGGACCTCGTTTCCCTGCGCCTCCTCGTCAGCTGTGGGTTTCGCTGGTGCCTCGGATTGTCAAGAACCCGCCTGCAAGGCAGGAAACCTGGGTTCCATTCCCGGGTCGGAAGATCCCCTAGAGGAGGAAATGGAAACCCATGACTGTGTTCTTGCCTAGGAAATCCCATGGACGCAAGAACCTGGCGGGTCACAAGGTCCCAAACTGTCGGACACTGCTTAGCAACTAAACAACAGGAAATATTCTGTTGATCTGTCTTGTCGCAGCCACTAGGCACATGCAGCCAGGGAACTCTGGGCTTCTGGTTCCTCCCAATTCAGAGGTACTGAAAGTGGAAAAGACACATGGGATTTCAAAGACTTCCTATTAAAAATTGTAACATATCTCTGTAATGTTGATGGTAATTACATATTGAAATGATATTTTAGATATCTGATTTTGTGCGGGGGGGGGGCGGGGCGATGTGCCCCAGGGTTTGAAAGAACCCTGAGGAGGGATGGGATGGTACCCTCCCTGCCTTGTCATTGGAAGGATAGAGCTCTAACCACTGACCACTGGAGAATTTTGAAATAACTTGAGTTAAAGAACATATTAAACTTAATTTCACCCACTTCTGTTTATTTTTTTATGTGCCTCAGAATGTTTGCATTTACCTGCAGGAAGGAATTCCCTGGTGGTTCAGTGGTTGGGCCTCAGTGTTTTCAGTGTGGGAGTCCAGGTTCCACCCTTGGTTGGAGGACTGGGATCCCAAAAGCCACACAGTGTGACCAAATGAGAGAAAAACAGTTATGTGTGTGCCTCACATATGTCTTGAAAGAACTGTTACAGATGGAAGTGCTGAGAGGCTAAGCATCTTGCCTAGTGAGAAAAGAAGTAAGGATTTGCATTCAAGAATCCTGCTAACCACTGGAGCTTCATGGTTTTTAAACTGGGGTCCTGATATTTTAATTGGGGATGATAAGAATGCCTCTCTGATGAGGGTACTTGTGAAGCCACACGAGGAAATGCAGCACATCGGAATGTCTTAATGAGCATATCCTAGGGAAAGTCCCTTCTTGCCTGTAAAATAGAAGTGATTCCGTTTGGAGTCTTGCAAACGATCTACACCTACTCACCCTGAGCCCTCCTAGTTCACATCCCCCTCTCCCTGGTCTTGTATTTCTGTTGGCTGCCAAGTGGCTCTGATACCCATGATGCTCACATGGCATAGATACACATGTAGATGGACACAGACACACAGCATGTAGGTATATTCACAAACATACAGCCGTTAGTGCTGTATTTCTTTCACCTTGATGGTAAACCTTTTGTTTGCTGATCTATTCTCAGCACCTCTGATAGTGCTCTGAATGTACTTGATTTTTGATGAATATGTGTTGAATGACTGGATGAGGGTCCAGTGAGACAATGTATACTGTGCTTAGGCTGGGTCTGACAAAGTCTTCAAATTTCTGAATCAGACATTTCGAAAGAAGGCCTCAGCTCTGGGTACATCAGGTCCTCCAGATGATTCTGACAGACTCCCAAATTTGAGCATGCACCTATTTGTGTGAGCCAAACAACATGGGTGACTTGACAGAAATCCATGAAATCAAGAGGCTGAATCAGGGTCTTCCCCGTGGTCCAGTGGTTAAGTATCCGCCTCCCAGTGCGGGGGACACAGTTTGATTCCTGGTCCAGAACTAAGATGCCCACATGCATGGGGCTAAGTGAGTCTGAGTGGCTCTGGAGCCTGTGTTCACAACTGAAACCCGGAAGGGCCAGAAGGTAAATACATTTTTTAAAAAGCTGATTCAAACATGTAAGGCCTCTGGGGATTGGCCCCTGTTGTGAAAGCTCTAAAGAGTCCCTCAGCTCGGATAACTGGCCAACTACTAGTTCCCCGCACAGCGTGAGCCTGGCTCTGTCCCCTCAGCTCACCTCTCTGTCTCTCTGGTGGGCTTCTTCCTCCCCCCTCGCAGCTGTTAGCTGCTGCTCCCCGGGCACTGTCACCCTCTTGGGGCTCTGGCTGCTGGTTCTTGCTGATCACCCAAGGCCCTCCTGAGGCCAAGGTCTCCCCTAGTGCCAGTCTCCTGTGCAGATGGATGCTGGAATCTGTCTCCGTGTGGATCTGTCTCCTAAGACACCACAACCTGCTGCACCTGCCTCTTCACAGCCTTCTCCACCCTCCAGCCTCCTCCTGCCTCTGCCTTCTCAGCACCAGCTATTAGGCCCTCAGTAAAAGCATAAGAAATGTCACTGAAAACAGATTTCCTGCTCAGAAAATATCCATTTACATCTGATCAGTATCAGTATCAGTTCAGTCACTCAGTCGTGTCTGCCTTTGTGACCCCATGAACCGCAGCACTCCAGGCCTCCCTGTCCATCACCAATTCCTGGAGTCCACCCAAACCCATGTCCATTGAGTTGGTGATGCCATCCAACCGTCTCATCTTCTATTGTCCCCTTCTCCTGCCCTCAATCTTTCCCAGCATCAGGGTCTTTTCAAATGAACCTGCTCTTTGCATCAGGTGGCCAAAGTATTTTAATTTCAGCTTCAGCATCAGTCAGGACTGATTTCCTTTAGGATGGACTGGTGCCGGGGTCCAGCCTCGGCAGGATCCAGGGGGTACCCTCCGGGTGAACGGCATCGGCGAGAGAAGACACAGGAGACCAGCCTTGATAGGGCCAAGTCTGCGAGGGAGAGAGAGAGAGAGAAAGAGAGAGAGAGTGACCAGACGGGGGTGCTTGCAGGGTCTGGCAGGGTCTGGCAATGCTTTATTTTTTACCGTAGCTTTTATACCCTAAGTTAGTACATTTCTAAGGGGAAGATAGTTTAACATTACATCAGCTTGTGCTTCACAAAACCAGGGTGTTTTCTGCATACTTCTTTGTTTATGAAGGTCTTGTACATTATCTTCTGGCCTTGGGGCCTATTAACATTTTAGGCAGGTCAGGTGAATGTAAACCTATTTTCCGTTTCTATGGTGACCTTAACTGAAAGGTAGCCGTCTCATAGGGCAACAGTACAGAGTAGAAGTGTAACCTTGTTAACACAAAAATTAATCCTTCTGCAGAAGTTGTCAGTTGAGTTTATCTAAGAAGTTGACCCCACACTGACTCTGCGACTTTGGTGAGGCAGCCTCTGCCTAGCACTCCTTGGTGACAATTAACAACCATCTCATTGTTACCACACTAGGGCTAAGCTCTTATTTTTCTAGATCTATAACTATATTAACAATGGTTTCTATAACACAACCTTAGCACATTAAGAGCAAAAACACAGCAAGCAAACGTTAACCCAATAACCACCTTTAGAATAACTTTTCTTATGTTTTCTAATAGGACTCCTTTACCCCCCCCAAAAGGCTCTATGTCTAGTAGGGCCTTTATATGATCAGGTTCTTCATGCTGTTTTCTGATTAGGGTATTGTGAGCAGTCATGCATATTAGTCCCAAGGGCATAAATGCATTTGCCAAACAAACTAAAATACCAGCAAAGGAGTTTAAATTAAAACACTCCTTTCACGCTGGATAATCTCATAAAATACCACCACCTGGGAAACTTGTTGATTAAAGTTGTAAATTGCAATGATGTAAAGTAATTAGCCTCCAACTAATAAAAATAAATGGAAAAAAAATAGAAAAATAAAATAAAATAAAATTTTCAATCCTGAAAAAAAATAAATAAATAAAGTTGTAAATTGATGCTTATTTGGGAAGAGATTGAGGAAGGCCTTCTGCCTGTGTCACAGAAATTAGGAAGTAGTCTATTGAAGCAAGCATCAGAAAGACAGATATCATCTTTAAGGTGAGCGCCAGGGGCAGCTTTTCGGAATCCCTGAAAACCTGATCCGCCTTGCCTGTCAGGTTCTCTCCTCATGACCTTGTCATGGGTGGGATCTCGTGTGCCGGCTCCCGGCAGACTGGTTAGATCTCCTTGCAGTCCAAGGGACTCTCGAGAGTCTTCTCCAACACCACAGTTCAAAAGCATCAGCTCTTCGGCGCTCAGCTTTCTTTATAGTCAGTCCAACTCTCACATCCATACATGAGCACTGGAAAAACCATAGCCTTGACTAGACGGACCTCTGTTGGCAAAGTAAGGTCTCTGCTTTTCAATATGCTGTCTAGGTTGGTCATAAGTTTCCTTCCAAGGAGTAAGCGTCTTTTAATTTCATGGCCGCAGTCCCCATCTACAGTGATTTTGGAGTGCAGAAGAATAAAGCTAGCCGCTCTTTCCACTGTTTCCCCATCTATTTGCCATGAAGTGATGGAACCGGATGCCACGATCTTAGTTTTCTGAGTGTTGAGTTTTAAGCCAACTTTTTCACTCTCCTCTGTCACTTTCATCAAGAGGCTTTTTAGATCTTCTTCACTTTCTGCCTCTAGGCTGGTGTCATCTGCATATCTGAGGTTATTGATATTTCTCCCAGCAATCTTGATTCCAGCTTGTGCTTCCTCCAGCCCAGCGTTTCTCATGATGTGCTCTGCATACAAGTTAAAGAAGCAGGGTGACTATATACAAACTTGACGTACTCCTTTTCCTATTTGGAACCAGTCTGTTGTTCTATGTGCAGTTCTAACTGTTGCTTCCTGACCTGCATACAGGTTTCTTAAGAGGCAGCTCAGGTGGTCTGGTATTCCCATTTCTTTCAGAATTTTCCACAGTTTCCTGTGAGCCACACAGTCAAAGGCTTTGGCATAGTCAATAAAGCAAGAATAGATGTTTTTCTGGAACCCTCTTGCTTTTTTGATGATCCATCGGATATCGGCAAGTTGATCTCTGGTTCCTCTGCCTTTTGTAAAACCAGATTGAACATCTGGAAGTTCACCGTTCACGTATTGCTGAAGCCTGACTTGGAGATCATACATCTGATCATACCTCCACAAAAACAACTAGAAAAGGGTGACTTTTCCATTCCCAACCTCCAACTGTTCTGAAGGTCCTGCCTGAAAAGGAGACTCCAGGGGTTTTCCCTGGCAGTTCAGAGGTTAGGACTCCACGCTTTCACTGCCAAAGGCAAGGGTTCAATACCCGGTAAGGGATCTAAGATCCCACAGGCCCGGTGGCATGGCCAGAAAAAGAAACGAACAAAAAATCCCAGAAGGAGGGAAAGAAACCTGTCCAACGTCACACCACTTTGCTTCAGACTTGGGCAGTGACAGACCGATCCACCAGGGGGCAGCATCTGCTCCGTTTCCTCCCTGGCTTGGGTTCGGGGACGTGGTTTTGCATGAGTTGCCTCTGAATGGGCCCCTGGCGGGAGAACAGTGTCTCTAAGGGGCCCTTTCCCACAGTTTTTCTTTAAACATTCATTTTAGGTAGTAGGTTGTGTCTTCCCCATTTTATTCTTTCTTTTCTTGGCCTTGGCATCTTACTTCCCAAACCAGGGATGTAACCTGTGTCCTGTACAGTGGAAGAAGAGAATTGTAAGCCTGGACCACTGGGGAATTCCCTCTCCAATTCATTCTTGGGGAAGCAAAACTGGAATCTGAAATACGTGTCTTTGTGATTCCCTGGCGGAAGCTGCCCAGGGACCTCCTCTCCCCTCCCATCCCTCCTCCTGAGACTCCTCTCCTCCCTTCAGTTGTGCACTCAGGTACTCCGCTGGGATGCAGTGGAGACAAGGATGTCCTCAGCTGCTTCCTAGGTGAGCTTCCCCACTCTGTAACCCTCCTTTACTCCAGAGCCCGGGTTGTCCTGGGGAATCATCTGAGCCCCTCATTACATGCTGAGGAAACCAAGGCTGCAAAGGGAGAGGTGGCTTTTCCAAGCCAGTTCACTTGTCAGGACAGGACTCATGATGAGTCTCAGCCCAGGGTTCAGCCCACCAGGCCTTGAGGGGGGGGCCTCTCTCCCCAGTGTCATCCCTCCCATGGACTCTCTTTTTCTCCTCTAAGAAATCCCTCTTCCCCAGTAAAGGCCTGAGGGTTCAGGATTACCCAGACCCTGCCTGGAAGTGCAGGGTTTTATAGGTATCCTTCCCAAGCTCCAAGGTGTCAGGGACCTCAGACCAGGAAACTCCCAGCTGAGGCCGGGTGCTTGGTTCCCACACTCAAGGAAACCCTTGAGTACGTTTAGTCAATCCATCATGTGGTCATGAATCATGGAGGGTTTCACGAATGCCTACTGTGTGGCAGGCACAGCGCTGGGCACTGCGGAGCTGTGACTGTGCAGAACCAGCTTCTGGGCTCAGCGCTTAGTCTGGTGGGGAGACAGCTCTGAGGAAGAACCTCCACTCGGCAGCTGAATCTGACCCAGGTCAGGAGCCAGTGGGAGGAAGCAGGTAGGTCCCAGCTAGTCTGTCCTTCTGTCTGGAATGCTTCCTTGCCTCCTGGCCACTTCAACTTGCCTCTGATGTCACCACTGAAGAGGCCTTCATGAGCAGCCCCCTCCTCCGTGTAAAGTAGCTCTCCCCCCAGTCACTCTCCAGCACATTTCCCTGTTTGTTTTCCTCGATGGCTCATGTCACCATCTGAAATGACCCTCCTGAGTCACTGTCTGCCTCTCCCTACTCCTCGTTATAATGTCCATTCTATGAGACCAGGTCCTTATGCATTTCACTGAGGCCTTCAACCTGGCAGGCACTCCACCCATGAAGGCTCAAAGTAAGAATGTTTGAATGTTCTCTCTAGGGAATCCTCCAATGCACTCTGTCCTGGGCTGTGATCTTGTGGACAAGGGCTGCAGAAATGAGGCTGCCAGGAAACAAAGTGGTCATTAATGGAGGAAGGCTCCAGGGCTCCAGGCTGGATGTGGAGACGGGGACTGGAATTCCCATTTAAAGGAGACTGGACTGGGCCAGGCCCCAGTGTTGCCCTGACAAACTGGGTCCTCTCCTTCACCCCCACTTTGCCCCACCTCCTCCTCGCCATTTGTTTATCAACGCCTTTCCTGGCAAAGGCAAAGGATGAAGGATAGGGGAGAGATTGCCAGTTTCAGCTCTCTTATCTTTAATCAACTGACTGGTTCCCTCTCGGGTGAGAGGCCCAGGAGATGTAAGAGAGGAGCTAGGAAGTTTCAAAGGTTGTGGAGGAAACAATATCTGCTTCACAGATATTATTCACAGCCCACTTCAGCTAATTTCCAGCTGTGTGACTTTCACAAGTTACTTAACCTTTCTGTTCTTCAGTATCTTCCTTTATTGAAATCACACTTGGGTGGAGCCGAGAATTTAAAAAATTCCTAGAGCTGAGCGTCTTCCCCTGGGGACTCCAGTAAACCCACACTGTTTCAGAGATCTGTTAGGTGTTGGGAGCAGGGCCTTGTCCACAGGATAGAAGAAATAATCCAGTGTTAAAAATAAAGAAAACTAGTAAATGATCTGGACACCTCCTTTACAGTGGTTTGAAAGTTAAAATAAAATCTGCATAATATTGGCCATGGATATGACCCTCACAAGAAACAGTACTCCTAAGTATACCGCCGCTACAAGAAAACGGAAAATCACACGTTGGTAAAACAAAACAGAAACCTTCCCATGAGACAGGTACCCAGAGCAAAACGAGGAGCACGCTGAGAAAAGATGTAACAAGTCTGTTCATATTTTCTCTTTCCCCTGAGATGGGTGCACTACTCCTCAAGTTACTACAATACCAGGTCAGTGGGTGGAGTGGACAGGGCAAGGTTCTATTCTAACTCCCTGCTCCAAACATCTATGTACTAAAATGTCCTGGCACAGAGGAAGTGGTGTTGTTTGGTGTTGTTCAGTTGCTAAATCCGGTCTGACTCTTTGCAACCCCGTGGACTGCATCATGCCCAGACTTCCCTGTCCTTCGGTATCTCCTGGAGTTGCTCAGGCTCATGTCCATTGATGTGGTGATGCCATCCAACCATCTCATCCTCTGTCTTCCTTCTCCTGCCTTCAGTCTTTCCCAGCATCACAGTCTTTTCCAGTGAGTGGGTTCTTCCCATCAGGTGGCCAAAGTACTGGAGCTTCAGCTTCAGCATCAGTCCTTCCAAGGAGAATTCAGGGTTGATTTCCTTTCAGATGGACTGGTTTGATCTTGCTTTCCAAGGGACTCTCGGGATTCTTCTCCAGCACCACAGTTCCAAAATTCTTTGGCCTCTGACATCTTTACAGTCCAGCTCTCACATCCATACGTGACTACTGGAAAGACCATAGCCTTGACTACAGGGACCATTGTCGATAAAGTGATGTCTTTGCTTTTTAACACACTGTCTAGCTTTGTCATAGCTTTCCTGCCAAGTAGCAATTGTCTTCTGATTTCCTGGCTGCAGTCACCATCCTCAGTGATTTTAGAACCCAAGAAGGGGAAATCTGTCACTGCTTCCACATTTCCCCCGTTCAATTAGCAATGCAGTTGTGGGACCAGATATCATGGCCTCAGTCTTTTTAATATTGAGTTTTTTCAAAAAATTATTTATTTTTGACTGCACTGGGTCTTCGTTGATGCCTGAGGCTTCTCTAGGTGCCAGCGGGGGCTACTCTCTAATTGTGGTTTATGGGCTCTAGAGTACAGGCTCAGTGGTTGTGTCAAAGGAGCTTAGCTGCCCCAGGGCATGTGGAATCTTCCTGGATCAGGAATTGAACCAATCTCTTGTGATTGGCGAGGGGATTCTTAATCACTGGGCCAGCAGGGAAGTCCGATATTAATAGAGTTTTAAGCCAACTTTTCCGCTCTCCTCCTTCACTCTCAGCAAGAGTCGTTGGTTCTGGCTTATTCATGATTTGAAATTTGTGCTAACCTTAAAAGTCTGCCTTGCGTATCCAAAAGACATGCTGGTCCTACTTTAGGCCCTCTTCTCTTCAGAACTCTAAGTAATAATACAGCTCTGTCAGTGGCACTGTCCTCTCCTATCAATCAGTCACCTGGATAAATGAAATCCCAGTACAACCGACACGCTGAGTGGAAAGCCCATCATTTTAACCTAGACTCCAGGTGGAAGTCGGTGTTTTTCAGCAGGAACTGCTTGAAGATAGAAAACAGAACACAGGAGAAATGTTAGAGACCTCAAGAGAAGGCGGGGGCATAGAAACAGAAGATTGAAGCTAGTGTCCTGGTTCTATGTTGAAGATGGCATCAGGAGGGACTGGGGATATCAAGTGGGAGCTTGGACACCAGCTCCTTTTGTAGCTTGTATCAAGTGAGAAATGAGGGCGGGAAGACTCTGTTCGAAGACAGTAAAGCAGAAGGGGGTTCTTTCAGAAAAATAGAGGTTTAAGCAGATCCCACGAAAGTACACTTGCAAAGACTGTAGAAAACCTTAAGAAAATAAGTTCCTGATCTAGCTGAATCCAGGGAAGAGCCAGTTTCTGCCTTTGGGTACTTCAGTAAGTGTCCCCGACGGACGGAGTGCACCATTCCTGGTGCACCCAGCACCTAGGCCTAGATCTTGGTCGATGCCAGAATCAATGGAAAAGGAGGAAAGAAGATAATATGGGGAAGTCATTCTGGTTTATACATGATTTGAACTTTGTGCTGACCTGAACAGCCTGCCTTGTGTATCCAAGAGACACAGTGGCTCTTACTTTAGGACCTTTCTTTTCTAGTAAGAATTAACTCCAAGTAATAACACAACTTCTCCAGTGGTACTGATCTCTCTTTGTCAGTCAGTCCACCCGTATAAATGAAATCCCAGGACAAACGACACACTGAGCGGAAAGCCCATCATTTTTACCTAGACTCCAGGTGGATCTTGGTGGCTGGCTTTCAGCAGCAACTGCCTGAAGTCAGAAAAGGTGAATACAGAAGTAACCTTAGAGACATCAACAGAAGGCAGAGGTAGGGAGAGACAGAAGGTCTCATGTCAGACAGAAGGAACTGTCTGAGAAAACTTGAGGTTTGAGTGAATTCCACAAGGTTGCACTTGAGAGACTGTGAAATAGAGAACCTCTTAAAAAGCTAGACACGGTTTTAGCTTTAGAAAAGGCACAGTGAGCTTTAAATGAGTTGCAGCCTTGGCATCTTACCCTCATTGGAACTTAGTTACTTACTCATCTTTCAGCAATTGTCAGAATCACTGGCGAAGCAGGGACACCAACCTGAAAAACTCCCTGAGATAAGCCAATCCTGAACAGGAAAGGACCAGTTTCTGTCTTTGGGTACTTCCATAAATGTCCCCGAGGGGGTGCACCGTTCCTGGAGGTACTGCAATACCAGGTCGATGCGTGGAGTGGACGGAGCAAGCTCCTATTCCAACTCCCTGCTCCAAAAATCCATTTAATATACTGTCCTCGGATAGAGGACGTATCAGATATTAAACTGATAAGAACAGATACTACACTTGATCTTAGCCAAAAGGCCGAGAAGCGATACCGCACCACCGCCCGTCGCTGTCACCGTCCTTCTGTCGAGCATGTTACACACAGTGTGACCCGGGTCCCCGCTCACTCCAGGGCGCCCTGCCTTGGCCTCGTTGACAGTGCTATGGCGCCACCACACCAGACTCTCGAGCAGGCTTTATCCTCCACATTGTAAAAGAGAAATTCCGCATATGCTGTAGCTTTGTCGTTCTCGGGCAGAAGCGCCGTCTCGAATCTGCATGTCCCGCCCTCCGTTGCCGAGAAGGCGTGGCTCCGTCGCGACCGCCGCGCCCTGAGGCTGCGGCAGGGGAACTCCTCCTCGGTGCTAGGGGAGAGGAGAGACTGGGTGGGCGGCGAGAGGGACCCGTGCGACGACCTGTTGGCCGAGAGTTTTCCTAAAGACAAGGTCGCAAGACTGACTCGCTAGAAACGCCCAGACTGCCGTGAGGGGCTTCGTAGGGTCCGGTCTCTGGAGGGGGCTTCCCTGCCAGGCGGAAGGCGGATGGCCCACAGCGGGGAAGGGAGGGGGCGTGTGGGTGCGGAGGGCGGGGCCGGGCCGCGGGAGGGGCTCACTCCAACTCCAGCGCCCGCGTCCTTCGCTGCTTCTAGGCACCAAACCGATCCCGGGCTTCCTACCGAAAGCTCCCTCCGCCTAGGACCTCGTTTCCCTGCCCCTCCTCCTCAGCAGTGGGCTTCGCTGGTGGCTCAGACTGTCAAGAATCCTCCTGTAATACAGGAAACCTAGGTTCGATTCCTGGGTCGGGAAATCCTCTGGAGTAGAAAATGGCAACACACTCTGCTATTCTTGCCTGGGAAATCCCATGGACGCAGGAGCCTGGTGGGTCACAGGGTCCCAAACAGTCACTACTTAGTGACTAAACAACAGGAAACATTCAGTTGATCTGAGCTATCACAGCCACTAGGCACATGAAGCCAGGGAGCCTGGACAAGTGGTTCCTCCCAATTCAGAGGTACTGAAAGTAGAAAACACACATGGGATTTCAAAGACTTACTATTAAAAATTGTAACATGTCTCTGTAATGTTAGTATTAATTACATATTGAAATGATATTTTAGATATCTGTTTTGTGTGGGGGGGGGGGGCGGGGAGAGTGTGCCCCAAGGATAGCAAGAACCCTGAGGAGGGATGGAACCCTTCCTGCCTTGTCATTGAAAACGTGGACCTCTAACCACTGATGACCTGAGAATTTCTGAGGTATCTTGAGTTGAAGAACATATTAAACTTAATTTCACCCACTTCTTTTTTTTTTTTTAATATGCCTAAGAATATTTGCATTTACCTGCAGGAGGGAATTCCCTGGTGGTTCAGTGGTTGGGCCTCAGCGCTTTCAGTGTGGGAGTCCAGGTTCCATCCTTCCTTGGAGAACTGGGATCCCAAAAGTCACACAGTGTGGCCAAACTAAAAAAAAAAAAAAAAACACAAAGTTTTGTGTGTGCTTCACATATATCTTGAAAGCACTGTTACAGATGGAAGTGCTGAGAGGCTAAGCATCTTGCCTAGTGAGAAAAGAAGTAAGGATTTGCATTCAAGCATCCTGTGAACCCCTGGGGCCTCAGAAGTTTGAAAATGGATGTCCTGATATTTTAATTGGGGATGATAAGAATGCCTCTCTGATGAGGGTACTTGTGAAGCTACACGAGGAAAATGCAGCACATTGGAATGTCTTAATGAGTATATCCTAGGGAAAGTCACTTCTTGCTTGTAAAACAGAAATAATTCTATTTGACAGTCTTGCAAACGATCTACACCTACTCACCCTGAGCCTTCCTATTTCACATCCCCCTCTCCCTGGTCTTGTATTTTTGCTGGCTGCCAAGTGGCTTTGATACCCATGATGCTCACATGGCATAGATACACATGTAGATGGACACAGACACATAAAATGTAGGTATATTCACAAACACACAGCCATTAGTGCTGTCTTTCACCTTGATGGTAAACCTTTGTTTGCTGGTCTATTCTCAGCACCTACGGGAGTGCTCTGAATGTACTTGATTTTTGATGAATATGTGTTGAATGACTGGATGAGGGTCCGATGAGACAATGTATACTGTGCTTAGGCTGGGTCTGACAAAGTCTTCAAATTTCTGAATCAGAAATTTTGAAAGGAGGCCCCAGCTCTGTGTTTATCAAGTCCTCCAGATGATTCTGACAAACTCCCAAATTTGAGCATGCACCCATTTGTGTGGGTCAAACAACATGGGTGACTTGACAGAAATCTATGACATCAAGAAGCTGAATCTGGGACTTCCTGGTGGTCCAGTGGTTAAGTATCCACCTCTGGGTGCAGGGGACACACCCGGTCCATACCAGTTCTGGTCCAGAACTAAGATTCCCCCATGCAATGAGGCAACTAAGTCTGAGTGCTCTGGAGCCTGTATGTCAGACTTAAGACCCCATACAGCTAGAAAGTAAACAGATTTTTTAAAAGTTGAATCAAACATGTAAGGTCTCTGGGGATCAGCCCCTGTTGTGTAATCTCTAAAGAGTCCCTCAGCTTGGATAACTGGCCGACATCGAGTTCCCTGCACAGACTGAACCTGGCTCTGTCCCCTCAACTCACCTCCCTGTCTTTCTGTGGTGGGCTTGTTCCTCCCTTCTGGCAGCTGTTAGCTGTTGCTCCCCGGGCACTGTCACCCTCTTGGGGCTCTGGCTGCTGTTGCTTCCTGATCACCCAAGGCCCCTCCTGAGGCCAAGGTCTCCCGAAGTGCCAGTCTCCTGTGCAAATGGATGCTGGAATCTGTCTCCTAAGACACCAAAACCTGCTGCACCTGCCTCTTCACAGCCTTCTCCACACTCCAGCCTCCTCCCGCCTCTGCCTTCCCAGCATTAGCTATTAGGCCCTCAGTAAAAGCATAAGAAATATCACTGAAATCAGATTTCCTGCTGGGAAAATGTTCGTTTACATCTGAGCTTACCTCCCCAAAAACAACTTGAAAAGGGTGGCTTTTCCATTCTCAACCTCAAACGGTAGTGAAGGTCCTGTCTGAAAGGAAGGCTCCAGGGGGATTCCCTTGCAGTTCACTACTTAGGACTCAAAGGTTTCACTGCCAAGGGCAAGGGTTCAATACCTGGTAGGGGATCTAAGATCCCACAAGCCGGGTGGCATGGCCAGAAAAAGAAACAAACAAAAAGACCCCAGAAGGAAGGAAAGGAACCTGTCCAACTCACTCCACTTTGCTTCAGACCTAGGCAGTGACAGACTCATCCACCAGGGGACAGCATCCGCTTCTTTCCCGCCCTAGCCTGGGCTCTGGGTCGTGGTTTTGGATGAGTTGCCTCTGAATGGGCCCCTGGTGGGAGAAAAGGGTCTCTAAGGGGTCCTTTCCCACAGTTTTCTTTTCACATTCATTCTAAGTAGTATAATGTGTTTATCCCATTTTATTCTTTCTTTTCTTGGACTTGGAATCTTATTTCGCAAACCAGGGATGTAACCTGTGTCTTATACAGTGGGTCAACGGGGAGTTGTAACCACTGGACCACCAGGGAATTCCCTCTCCAATTTATTCTTGAGGAAACAAGCTGGGAGTTGAAATACGTGTCTTTGTGATTCCCTGGCGGAAGCTGCCCAGGGACCTCCTCTCCCCTCCCATCCCTCCTCCTGAGACTCCTCTCCTCCCTTCAGTTGTGCACTCAGGTACTCCGCTGGGATGCAGTGGAGACAAGGATGTCCTCAGCTGCTTCCTAGGTGACTGCCAAGTATCCTGTACCCTCCCCTACTCCAGAGCCTGGGTTGTCCTGGGGAAAGTAACCTGGAATCATCTAAGCTCTTCATTACATGCTGAGGAAACCAAGGCTCCAAGGGGGGGGGGGGGTGGTGGTGGCTTTTCCAAGGCAGTTTAATTGTCTGGACAGGACTCATGACTCTCAGCCCAGGGTTCAGCCCACCAGGCCTTGAGGGGGGCCTCTCTCCCCAGTGTCATCCCTCCCATGGACTCTCTTTTTCTCCTCTAAGAAATCCCTCTTCCCCAGAAAAGGCCTGAGGGTTCAGGATTACCCAGACCTTGCCTGGAAGTGCAGGGTTTTATAGGTATCCCTCCCAAGCCAGAAGGTGTCAGGGACCCCAGACCGGGAAACTCCCAGCTAAGGCCGGGTGCTTGGTTCCCACACTCAGGGAAACCCTTGAGTAAATTTAGTCAATCCATCATGTAGTCGTGAATTATGGAAGATTTCCTGATTGCGTACTGTGTGACAGGCACAGCGCTGGGCACTGCGGAGCTGTGGCTGTGAAGAACCAGCTTCTGGGCTCTGCGCTTAGTCTGGTGGGGAGACAGCTCTGAGGAACAACCTTCACTCATTAGCTGAATCTGACCCGGGTCAGGGAGCCAATGGGAGGAAGCAAGTAGGTCCCCGCTAGTTTGTCCTGCTGCCTGGAATGCTTCCTTGCCTCCTGGCCACTTAAACTTGCCTCTGATGTCACCATTGGAGAGGCCTTCATGAGCAACCCCCTCCTCCGTGTAAAGTAGCTCTCCCCCCAGTCACTCTCCAGCACATTTCCCTGTTTATTTTCCTCGATGGCTTATGGCACTATCTGAAATGACCCTTTGAGTCACTGTCTGGTT
>CATKSN020000134.1:0-41811 GCA_949782905.1 Rangifer tarandus platyrhynchus
AAGAAATTGCTCCCACAGAGTTCGGCCATTGCTGGTAGGAGCAAGACTAAGCAGCAGAAACAGCAGCAGAGGAAATTGTTGGAACAGAGTCAGATCGTTGCTGGTAGGAGCAAGGCGAAGCCACCGTTTCTGAGGTGACATAAGAATAGCGGAACTACAACGATTAGCAGCAGCACTAGCAGTGGAGGGAGTCGCTGATTGAAAGCGAGAAGTCCCAAGCGCATGAGAGAAGAAAGATGGAAGATGAGAAGATTTTGAATTGCAGCCTTTCGACGGCTGCGATGAGGAAGAGGAGGATGCAGACGCGAGGAACGACGACACCTTCGCTGACGCAGGCGCACCGGGTGGGTGACATTCCCAGTGTATGTACACCGCAAACAAAAATTTATTTCTCCCCTCTAACTCCTTTCCTTTATTGCTGCGTTTATGAGATGTTGTGCGTATCATGTACGCCATGTACACAGCAGACAGGAGGTTTAGTCCTTTCCTCTGTTGCTCCGTTTATGAGACGTTGGGCATAATATGTGCGCTATTTGCACTGCAGAGAGAGAATTCATTCTTTTCCTCTATTGCTCCGTTTATAAGACGTTGTGGGTATTATGTACGCTATTTGCACCGCAAAGAGAAATCTGTTTCTTTTTTCCTGTTGCTCTGTTTTTATGAGACGTTGTGCGTATTATGTACGGTATGCGCGCGAATAACCCGTTTGTCCGCGTCACGTAGACTTGACATGTTGGGCGTATCTACATCGCGGAGAAGAAGTCATGAAGTGTTCCTTTCCTCGCTGTTGTCTTCGTGAAACCGCGGGCTTATGTACACTACAATGGAGAGACGACTGTCTTCCCATGCAAACAGAGTGGGGCCTTTATATGTATATATGTATATATACGTATGTATGTATACATTTGTATGCATGTATGTACAACTATATATTTATACAAAGGGACACCAAGTTTCTGTGTGCTCGTGTGGATGGCTACTTTTCCAGAACGTATGTGTACCGTTCCCCGACAGAGCTGACGCGGGAAGTGCAAACTATGGCGTCTTGCTGGGAGTACAGTTACTTTATTTTAGATCTACGTACACCGATATACCTGGATATATCGACATACATATCCGCCCACATATTTGACTATACCGACAGATAGGTACATACAAAGGTCTGCATATACGGACGAGAGAGAGGTGGAGGAAAACACACAGTGCCTTTGTGTCGCGCGAAAGCTTGATACCACATATGCGTGCTTCCTATGGGGTGTTAGGCCAGCGACTGTAGAGTGCTATGCTATTGCATCTTGGTAGGAGCAACGATATTTCTTTTTGAATCTATATGCGCAGATATACCTGGATATCGGAACACATATTCGACAATACCGACAGGAACAATACTGACAGCGACATACATACATAGACATGAATGTGCGGACGGAGAGAGAGAGGTGGAAGAATTCAAACAGCGTCTTTTCAGTGCGCGAAAGCTGGGTACCACAGATGTGTGCTTCCTATAGATCGCTGCGCCGGCGACTATACAGTGCTATACTGAAAACGTTGCTTTACTGTTTGAAGGGATGTCTCTACCGTCTCCTGCGCAGGGATGCACGCATACGCACACAGGCACGACTTACTGTAAGACGTCATACTGCGGATCTGTCTGCACCGTATATACACGTGAGTGGTGCTGTCTGGGTCGCCCTTAGAAGAGTCGGCAGCGGGATGCAGCAGCTGTAGTGAGATCCACAGCATGTGTAATGCATCTTCTCTCTGACAATGCTGCTACTGCTGCCGTGGTGGTAGCGGGGGTCGCAATTCTGTTGTAGAAGCCTGTGCCGCACTGTGACGACTGTTCGCACGTGCTCTGCTGCTGCTGCTGCTGCTGGTGCTCTTGGCATTCGAGTGTAACTGCTGCCGCTGCTGCAGCGGCCGGAGGTGTCGTTCTTCGCGCAGGTTCAGAATGTTGTAAGTACTGCTGCTGCTGCTGTGTTGGTGCGTGGCCTGGGCCTGACTGTCGGTTCTCTCCGCAGGTGATGACTGGCAGCCAGACGCTAATGCGCTGGGGGCCTTCGAGGCCCTGCGAATTGCAACACAGCGACAGGGTCTACGACAGAGGGAGCGGCTGCAGCAGCCGCAGCAGCGGTCGCCGCCACAGTTTCCGTATATATCGGAGAAGGAACAAGCCACAGGGGTCTCTTGTGAACCTGTATACGCGGGGCTTCCGCGCGCGCAGCCTCGACTGCAGCAGCAACAGGAGCCGCAGCAGCAGCAGCATGTAGAGCAGACGCGGGAGCAGCAGCAGCTTTGGTATCCGCAGGAGGAGAAGCAGTGGGAGCAGCCCATGCCGCTCCCGCCGCAACAACAGCAGCGGCCGCAGCACCCGCAGCAACCTCCGCAGCCGCAGCGACAACAACGACAAGAAGATGAACAGCTGTTGAAGCAGCAGCAGCAGCAGCTGCAGGGGCGGGTCAATGCAGGAGGCCTTCCTGCTGGAAGCGCAGCGCAGCACTTGCCCCCGCGCAGCACCTTGATCGCTAGCTTCCACAGCTCTACGCGGTCTACAGTTACAGAGCAATTGAACAGACTTATTGCATTCAGACGGCAGCAGCATCAGCAGCATGTCTCGCCTGCATGGGGGGGGCATTCCGCTCCAGTTCCTGATGCTTCTCCTCCTTCAAAAACAGGGGCTGCTGCATCCGCAGGAACTAGCCATGCTGCGGCGGCTGCTTCCGCAGATACTAGCCATGCTGCAGCTGCTGCTTCACGTGCTGTGCAAGCCGCTCCCGCTGCAGCAGCTGTTTCATCCGGGGCGTGCAGGCGATGCTGCGGCTGATCTTGGTATGGGTTCTCCGCCCACTGCAGCAGGATCGGCTTGCCGAACAAGTTATGATACAGAGGACCGCTGGAGACGGACCCTCTGCTGCTGCTGCTGCAGGTGGCTTGGGAGTTGATTCCGTAGTCAATCGAGGTGCTACTCCTCCGCGTGGATCTAGCCCTCCGCGTGGATCTACTCCTTCGCGTATTAGTGATGCTTTCGTTGCCGGAAGAGGTCCTGCTGCTGCAGGAGCTTATGAGGATACGTGTAACATTCCTCCGCCGGCTGCCACAGGCGGCAACTATTCGCAGCAGACGCCCCTCGTGACATAGGGATAGCTGCTGCGTCTTTGCCACGTAGGCCACCTCCAGGACTTCAGCTTCAGCAACACGCGTTTGTTTCATCGCCTCGGCCTCCTGTACAGCAGCAGCAGCAGCATCGACTGCAGCCGCTACAGAAGTATGCAGAGGTAGGGCAAGCCCCCCGGTTGATCAGTGAGCGGGAGAAGTTGTCTGCTGCGGCTGATGGTATGTCCTCTGCTGCTCCTGCTCCTGTGCTGTCTTCTGCTGCTGTCTCGGCTGATGCTCACGGTAGTGGGCCTGCTGGTTATGAAGCTGCTGCTCGTCCTTTCGCAGCCCCTCCCGCTGCTGCTGGCATTCCTGTTTGTCGTGCTGCTGAAGCTGGAGGCCATACAGCAGCGGACGCAGACCATAGCAGCATGCTGCTGCTGTTGAAGAATCTGAATCTCACTGCTGCGGCGCTTGCCGCTCTAGAAGCTGCCGATGCGTCTAGTGCTGCGGGTTTCTCCGCACAAGCAGGCGCAGCAGGTGCTGCTGGGATCGGCGGACTGCAGCAACAGCTCCGGCTGCAGCAGGAGCTGCCGCCGCTGCAGCAGCAGCAGCAGCATCAGCGAGAACCGCAGTCACAACAGCTGCAGCTGCAACAAGCGCTACAGACACGTGATCTTCAACAGGAGGAACTGCACCAGCACCAGAGGCAGCAGGAGCAGCAGGCTTACCGGCAGGAGCAGGAGCAGCACCAGCAGGAGCTCCAACAAACCCGTCGGCGACAACAGCAGCAGGAGGGCCTCTATCAGCAGCAAGTGTCCGAAGAACAGCACCAGCAGCCGCAGCCGCAGCAAGCGGGGTTTGAGCAGGAGCACGAAGAGCAACTACTACAGGGACAGCACCAGCGGCTGCTGCAATTGCTTCGTTCAGGCGCGTACGCCCAGTTGGACAAAGACAGAGCTTTAGAAGATCATCTGCGAGCCAGAGGCGATAGGGCCGCTGCAGCTGCTCCACGACCAGTTGGACTAGCAGAAGCTACAGGCGGGGGGACAGTACATGCACATGTCAGAGACACACTCATGCAGCCGGACTCTCGGCCTCCAGCAGGACCTGCAGCCGAGCAGTTGCCCAGGGGGGCAGTATATGCAGTCGGCCGCTCTCAGCTACAGCAGATTCACCTCCTACATCAACTACAGCAACCCCAGCAAGTGGAGCTTCTGCAGCAAGCACAGCAGTATCTGGGAGTGCAGCAAGACAGCAGTTGCAGCGGCTGCTCCAAATTCGGCAGTTGCAGCAGCAACAACAGCGAGACATGCTGCAGCGGCAGCAAGAGCCAGCAAACGAGCAGTTGCTGAGACAGCAGGTCGTAGCACCGCCTGGCTTTTCGCCGAGTCCGCGTGGTCCTCTAGAGGCCCACCTGCAGCTGTGGAACAACTAGTCAGCGTACAAGCGGCGTGCAACAGGAGCAACGGCAGCAACAGGAGCAGCAGCAGCCTGTTCAGGTAAGTCAGCCCTGGGGCGGCAGCAGCAGCGTTAGTGGCAGCAGCAGCAGCTCTGTGAAAGGTGATGGAGCAGAGAGAAGAAGGTGTTCACGGAAGCAGAAGTGCTGCAGATGCTAACAGCTGCCCGCAGGGGAACGTCGGCGATAGGGGACCTGTTCCTTCAATGCGGCTGCAGCAGCAGACCTGTGCCCGTCTATGACACAGCAGCAGCCGGCCCCTCCAACTTCTACAGCGGCTCCAACAGCAGCAGCAGCTGCAGATACTTCAGCAACAACAGCAACTTCCACAGCAGCAGCAGCAGGACGCGCAGGGGCAGCTGCAGCAGGAGGCGGCTTACCTCCCAGCACCGCCAACAGACGCCACAGACAGTACGAGCAGCAGCTCAGGCACGGCATGAGCAGACGCTGCAGCGCCAGCAGCAGTACACACAGCAGCCTCAGGAAATAAGGAATCTACAAATGCAGCACCAGCAACAGTCTGCTGATCTGTGGGCGTCCCGCAGCAGAATATCCCGACCAGCGCGTGCGGGAAAGCATGTACTCAAGCAGAGAGATGACACCGGAAGACCGCACAAGATGGCAGCAGCAGCAGCAGCTGCTGCAGCAGCTGCGGCCGCTGCAGCAGCCCTCCGCGCGATCTTCGAGCCCACCGTACCACCAGCGTCCAGGTCTCCCACTGCAGCAGCAGCAGCAGACCGAGCAACGACGAGAAGGGCAGCAGAGCAACAGCTCCTGCCGTCCTGGACTAGCAGGGAGGAACTGCAGCGACTCGGGGCCAGAGGGATCAACGCGAGGCGGAGGAGGAGGCGGAGGAGGTACAACAACACCTGTAACAAGAGGAAAGGGGGCCCCCCTGAGAGGAGCTGGAGGTATGCGGACAGCGGGGAAAGCAACAGGAGACGCGAAGACAGCGGGAGCTGCAGCAGCAGGAGCAGGAGGGGCAGCACCTCCTGCACCGAGAGAGGCAGCAGCAGCAGGAGAGGCACAGCAGCAGGAACAAGAGTTTTTCACGGGTCTCCTCCTCCATATACTGCTTTCTCCGCAGCTTCAGCAGGAGAATGTGTACAGGCTTCACCAGCCATCCTGCAATACTCCGGACATCCAGCCGTCTGGAGCGAAAGGGAGAGTAACAAGCATAAGAAGAGGTAGAGATATATTGCTGGCAGATGGCACCCCCTGTTTGTCTCTTGCGACAGCAGTAGACGTCGAGGGCGACTTTGGAGGAACCGCAGGAGGAACGAGGAGGAGTGTCTGCAAGAGCAGCACACTCGCTTGCAGCTATATGCGCCTCTGGCCTCTTCCCTCTAACAAAGGCTCATCGTGATATGACAGTAAAACATAAACTGCTAGAGCTGCTTCCTTGGCGTATTCCTCAGCATTTAAGAGCGGGCAGCACCAGCAGTAGTGCAAATAGTCGGGCTGCGACGCCAAGGACCCTCAGCCGCAGCAGCAGCGGTCACAAGTGTGGCAGCAGTGGTAGTAGTGAGACTGAGAAAATAGGAGACAACTACAGAAAAGGAGGAGGGGAAAAGCAGAGGCTCATGACTTCATTCGACTTGGAGTATATCTTGCGGTTGCAGTTGACGAGCATGGCGGAAAGTTCCGCAGCTGCAGCTAGTGGACGGCCGCTGGAATTTCCGCTTTCTTAGACGCCAAAGCACTGCAGCAATAGGAACAGCCGGTAGCCGACCCTTGTCTCCTCGGCAAGAGAGTGGCGGTGGTCCTCTCGATAGATTGCTGCCATCAGGGAGGCCACAGTTACCTACTCTTCCCGTAGATATGGAGCATCTGCTGCTGCGTCTGCTATCACAGCAGGAGATGCTGAGTCAACAAGAGCTCGGGTCACCCTAGACAGTGACGCGAAACAGGGGAAGAATGAAAAAACAGGGGATCTTGCAGCATTACGACAATCTGGCGAGAAGCGGGTTTTCGACTTTTGTCACCTTTACTCGAAAGAAAGCTTCACGGCGGCATCGGGATTACCGTTGTTGATGGCGACACACGCATGCACCGCTGCTGCTGGCAGCCTCACACTTCAAGAAGCTACGAACCTGCTGGAGCCGCTGCAGTCCCGACAGCCTTCTGCTTCTTCAGAGAGAGAACGTTCATCTACACATGAGGAATTAGTCCCATGGGTCGCTTCCCCTGATGGCGAGGGGCCATCGACGTAGATATGGGGCTGCTGGAGCCACTTGAAGAGGAGAATACGGAAGAGAAGGAGACTCTTGAGGCTGCAGAAGGCCAGCGGCAGCAGCAACGTAGGCAAAGTGCTCCTGCAGATCGAGAGCTGAGGCGCCTGCAGAAACGATTTGGAAAACCCACCTACTGCTCTGTGCGCCAACCAAGAAGTTCTATATACGTAGGAGGAGGAACATCCACTGCGCTTGCTGCTGTAGGGGAGGACGGGGACGCAGACGATGCTGACCGTGCTGCAGATACATGGGACGGAACTCCTCCTCAAAGCGCACGGAATGGAGGCAACAGTGAGGGGGAGGCACTGATGGGAGGCGTAGACGTCGCCTTACAGCAACAGCAACCAGGTCTAGGAGCAGGCGGGAGTCGCCTTACAGCTGCGCCTGCGGGTGCAGCGGGCGGCTACTCAGACGATAAAGTTAGACGGAAATTTCTCCGCTCTGTAAGTCTGTTCGTTCATCGCTGTTTTTGACGACGCATAATGTACGGCGCTGCTGTAGCATAGACTCTATGAACCCTGTGCCTCTTTCATCATTTCTCTACAAATCAGTTTATGTATCTTTCTATCAGTGTATATATCTGTCTACCTGTATATATATATATATATATATATGTCTACTTGTCTAGCTATGTCTCTGTCCTAGTGTCTACGTATCTATGAATCCGGCTGTCCACGTATCTCTCTAGCCGTGCATCTATCTATCCTGCGCACCACCCTCCTTAATGACCCCTGTTAGCGCCGTACGCCTCTTTTCTGGTAGCGAGCGAGCGGCCTGCGTTGCTGCTCCACCGTCCTGCGTTCTCGCATGCAGCGCCAGTAACGCGATTGCCAGCACGCCCTTCCCCGCTGCTCTCGGCTCAGCTAGCAGCATGCGAGAGTATGCTGGCTACCCCTACTACGCATGTACGCTTGTCCGCATTGTAGACAGCAACGGCTGTACGCGCACTACTATGCGTATGTGCTCATACACATTGTAGACAGCAAGGGCTGTATACCCACTGGTATGCATGTACGCTTTCACACATTGTAGACAGCAAGGGCTGTGTACGGACTAGTAGGCGTATACGGCTGTACACACTCTAGACAGCAATGGCTGTATGCGCACTTGTATGTGTACACAGGTTGTACACGTTGTAGACAGCAACGTCTGTATACGGACTAGTAGGCGTACATGGTTGTACATATCTTAGAGAAACCGCTTTATACGCACTACTATGTGTAAACACGTGTACACGTTGTAGACAGCAAGGGCTGTATACGCAGTAGTATGCGTGTACGGTTGTACACATTGTAGACAGCAAGGGCTGTATACGCGCTGGTGTGCTTATCGGGTTGTACACGTTGTAGACAGCAAGGGCTGCATGCGCACTAGTGTGCATAGACGTTTGTACGTATTGTAGACAGTATGGGCTGCATGCGCACTATTATGCGTATGCAATTGTACAGATTGTAGGCGGCAAGGGCTTTATACGCTCTAGTATGCGTATAAGGCTGTACAGCTTGTAGGCAGCAAGGGCTGTATACGCACTAGTATGCATATACGCTTTTGCGCATTGTAGACAGCAAGGGCTGTTCACGCACCAGTATGCGTAGACGCTTTGTACATATTGTAGACAGCAAGGGCTGCATACGCACTAGTACGCGTATGCAATTGCACACAATGTAGGCGGCAAGGGGTGTATACGCGCTAGTATGCGTATAGGGGTGTACACATTGTAGACGGCAAGGGCCGTATAAGCACTAGTATGCGTATACGCTTGTCCACGTTGTAGACAGCGAAGGCTCTATACGCACTAGTATGCGTATACGGTTGTACACATTGTCGACAGCAAGGGCTGAGGTCTGCGGCTGCGTGAGGGGCTGCGCCATCACTATACACTGCGAGAGATCAATCTGGCGGCCACCACGGAAACTGCGTTTATATCTACCACACCTGTAAAAGCCTTGATGCTGCGGCTGCTGCTTAAATGCTGCAGCCCTTAATGCATCTGCTGCTCATTGCTAGTATGAGAACATACGTGTATACGGCTGTACATATTGTACACAGCAACGCGGCGGGGATCTGCCACTGCCTCAGTGTGCACATGGGGAGCGAATGCACGGCTTATATGTGGCTATAGCTATGTGTCTTCCAGCCTCTGAAGAAATCTTCGCTCACGACCGAGAGAAGGATAAATATCAGCGAGCACCGCCCTGCAAGGCCATGTTGAACTGTTGACAGTGGCGTCGGCCAGACACAAACTGCGTGACACAAGAGAAGCAAATTCTACGTTACTTGTCGCCGTTGTAGGCATGTTCGTAGGCATGTTCGCCTGCTGCATCGTGGAGTTTGAGATTTTGGTTTTTTGGCGGGCTGTTGCGTATGCACGCGCATACATATATATGTATATAAATATGCATAAACGAGGATAAATACCGGCGACCAGCGCCCTGCAAGGCCGTGTTGGATTGTTGGCCGTGCATTCGACCACAGACAAACTACATGACACTAGGAAAGGAACTTCCGACATTTCTTGGCGCCCCTCTAGGCACGTTCACCTGCCGCATCGTGAAGCTTGCAATTTCGATGTTTTGGCGTTCTCTTGCGCACACGTTTTTCTTCTGCTGAAATCTGCAGACAGCTGCGTGGGTACAGGGCGTTCGTGTGAAGGCGCGTGCCCGTGATTACGTGGGCTTGCTCGTGTGGCCGCCCGAGTAGCTGTTCTGAGACAGCTGTATGTGCATACGTACGTATAGGTATGTATGTGTAAGGGGTCGGCGCCTTCTAATGTCGATACGATTTTGCGACCGTAATAGAATCAGGCAGGAGGCCTTTCTCTGCGTATGGATAAGTATTAACTGGTAGAAGTGGTCAGGTCTCAGCGTCGGTGCAACGTTGCCGCCCTACACAAACAGGCACAGGCCCTTCAATGTACTTGGGTAAATTTGCCGCGGCTAACGCCGCAAAGGACTTCTGCTAACCCTGGCGGCCGGCGCCCTCCGTAAATCCATGGATGCTTTCTTTTCAGGCCACTGTAATACGTATACGTATGTACAAGTATATCAGTGTGTAGGTGGGGGCGCGTCTTAGTGACGGTACACTCTGCCGACCCTACAGCAACACGCAGATGTGTTTTCTTTGAGTCTGAGTGACTTTGCTGCAGGTCATACTGGAAGGAAACTCATTAGAACTGCTGGCAGGCGAGGCGCAGCTGCTGAGGACTTGCTGGGCTTGACGGTGGTGGAAGACGCCTTCGATTTACTGCTGCAAGCGGCTGCTCTGGACGAGGAGCTCCTGGTGGGTCCAGGGGTACATCCCTGTTTTATAAACGAGTGACGAAAGCAGCAGGCAGTCTACAAGAAGTAGCTGCAACAGCCATTACACACAACCTTATGGCTTAGGTGGGTGTGCGGATCAGCATAGCAGCCCCATGAGCCCGGCGTATGCAAGTGGTGGGGGGCAGCAGCATACCGTCAGAAGGAGCCGCAACATACTGGCAGAAGCAGCTGCAACAGCTATATATGTACGTATATATGCTTATATGTGTATATATATACATATATGTATATATATATATATAAATATGTATAAATACATATATGTTCGCAGGTATATGTATATCCACAGGTATATATATATATATATATATATATATATATATATATATATATTTGCTGTCACTCTCGCTTAGTACGCTTAGTACGGCCTGGCTACCAGTACAGCAGGCGCAGCAGCCTCGTCTTCAACTGCGCTGGACGGAACAGCTCACTACCTGAAGCAGCTGCAACAATCATCGGCAGCAACTTTCTGCTGGAACCGTGTGGGGCACCAGCGCAGCTGGTATACACATAAGAACGTATATATATACATATATATATATATATATATATCCTTGGTGTGTAAATGTGTGCACCTCACAGTCAGCAACGCCGGCAGCGAACAATGTGCTCGTGTGTATGGGTGTGTCCGCAATGCACATAAGTTGGCGGGAAGAACTTGCGCATGTACTAAATTCTGTTCCGCGGGAATGTTGAGAGGCCGCTACGCCATTCCCGAAGCTATGATAAGTATGTTGGCGGGGCTGTTCAACTCGCTAGGGAAGCGTGAAGATCGCAGTGACCTGCGAGGACGTCGCGTTGTAAAGTGTGTGTGTGTGTGTGTGTGTGTGTGTGTGTGTGTGTGTGTGTCTCGCCTGTACAGGAATGTCCAGCAAGTCATGTGACTGCTCGTGGACGCCTTGCTGAACAGCGGGAGCACCTGCTGCTGCAGTTGTTTGAGTTGCTGCTGCTGCGTCGTCATGTACGCCCGACGCGTGTGTCGGACTGCGCCTTCCTGTATATGCTGGACATCCATCCGCCTGCATGCGCTGCAGACGTGGAGGAGTACGTACGCGTGTTTCAGCGACAGCTGCAACTGCAAGAGAAGCTGCGTGAAGTGCTCCAGGGGGACGAAGAGCAGCAGCCGTCGGAGCCGCCCGCGGACCCGTCGCAGCTGCCCGAGGGAGACGGACGTAAGCAGGAGGCGGAGCGCCTGCAGAGAGAATTCGAGCACTTGCGAGCAAGTATAGCAGTAGATGTTACGGATGGAAGATGTTGCACTCGGTGGATGCTGACCCGCGTCTATTCGAAGAACAAAGGCCGCCACTTGCTGCATCGCTCCTTGCAGCTGCTTCCCGACCTACAGGCTGCTGTGCTTCTTCAGGGGCTATGCAGCAGTCCCTCCATTCTAAACAGCTTATGTGTTGCTGCAGACGCGGCATTGGTGTCTGCCGAGCAGCCGAGAACACTGCAGCAGTATCAGACAGCAGCGCCCTGCCTGCACTGCTCCTTCCAACGTAGCGGACGCCTTTAATGCGGCAGCACCAGAAAGCGGAGCCGACGGGCAGACGGCACAGTCCCTTATTGCCGGAGACGGGGACGAGGAAGTTGAAGCGCGGGCACGTCGGCTCAGTGTGGCGTCTGCTGCTCTGCTGGAAGAACTAGTCCTTTCACTAGAAGTGGGGAGGTGCCAGGCAGTCGCACTCCTGTTAACAGGAAACGGCCGCTGCTGCAGCGTCTGCGTGCTGCGCAGGGGGAAAAGTCTTTTGGTGTTTCTGCGCAAATGTACGTGCAACTGATTCGGTTGTTGTTGCGTCTCGGATCGACGGCGGAGGACTCCGCCATCCACTTCATCACCGGCGTCGCGCAGCAGATCATATGGGGATTCTCCGCCGAAGATCTTATGAAAGTGCTGGAGTGGCGGGTACGCCGCTTACACGTATACGTATACGTATATATATATATATACACGTATAAATATATGTATCTGTACGCTAATTCTGCGCTGCCCTTACTCAGTAAGCGGCGGCTGATAAGCAATCCACTTTGTGTTTGCTTCCGGGAGTTTGAGGCCGCCCGACAAGCCTGGGATAGGTTACGCTGCTTCTAGTTGACGCTCACGTACCACTGTAGAAGCGTTCAGACACACGCTGCTGGCACAACACCTGCGTCGCTTTTGCGTCACCGGGTTGCTTATTCGCTAATAGCATCTGTTGTTTGTCGTGCTGTTGGTGCTGCACGCGCCCCGTTGACCCGGGCTGTGCAGCTGTTGTTACGGCTTCATTCAAAGGCGGCCAGTAATGTCACGCGCCTGTCCCCGCTACTCATCTCCCCCAGGCGTATAATTGGTGTGTCGGCGCTGCAGGAGTAGGCCTGTGACGCGCGTAGTCATGCCATCCTTCTCTTCGCAGCGCATAATTGATGCGTCTGAGTTGCAGAAGTAGTCAAGTGTGTAGGCCCTGCTATTGTGTATCTGAGCTGCAGCGGTGCAGCTGTCACCCGCGTAGTCGTGCTACAGCGTCCCTCATATCGCATCACTGGTACATATGAGCTGCGGTAATACTCCTGCGCTGGGAAGTGCCTGTAGTTGTCTTTCCATCTGTTGGATTTGGCTTTGTCGTTCTCCCATAGCCGGTCACTGGCGCTTTCGAGTTGCAGGGGTACTCTTGCAAAAGAGAATACGTGCCGCCTTGTTTCCAGCTGGCGAACATCTGTGTGTCCGTAGTCGCTAGTGGACGCTGTGGCTGCCAGATACTAGTTTCGCAGGCGCTGAGATGGAGTGCACTTGTGTTCTTTCTTCAGGGCGGCTGCTGTTTCTTCTCGTCTCTAATTGCCATGTTTCCGCCCCCGGCGATCCTGACTCCTCTCCAGCAGTAAGTCGGCTTGCTCATTGTATCCTAACTCTCCGACAGCAGCACCAACTGTATACGTAGCACGAGCAGGCAGGGGGCGGGTCTGTGACAGATGCGGCAGCGAGACCCGCGCAGAGGTACGGTTGCTGGGTAGCGGAGTGCTAGTCGAGTTATCAGTTCGTAGGTTGACGTCGTGTTCCCGCACAGCCGGCAGGAGGTCGGTTGCATACTTCTATGTCGATGATGTTATAGACGTGCTGCTACTACAGCGGTAGCACTTTTGGACTTTTGGGTGACCGCGATGACAGCAAAGGCCGTCATACTGAACCCGGCAGTAGCGCCTGTCGACTTTCTCGTGGCCACAATGGCAGCAGCGACAGGCGTGGAAGCCCAGCAGCAGCACCCGCTGGCTTGTGCTGACCACGGTGACAGCAGCGACAGTGATAAGAAGCCTTACATATCGATCATTACCTGCGCCTGTTACGCTGCCGAGTACCGCTTTCAAAAAGCGAGCGAGGTTACACACGACCGTGCTCAGAACAGCGTAGCTGCTGTGTGCGTGGCCACAGCCTGTACGTACGTGAATTCCTCGTTTCGTGGAATGAGGACAGCTGCTGGCGTGGCTGGGGTGGTGTGTGGCTGCAGCGAGACGTTGCAGGACTGCCTGAAGCTTGTTGTTTCGGCTTTGCTACTGACAGCCTCCTCCCGAGACTCTCACGTGGCTGCTGCAACGGAAGAGCAGAAGCGGCACAATCGACAACTAGCGCGTGCTCCACTCATTCAGACCATCGTCCAGCAGGCGCGGCCCTATGAGTGTCGTGCAAAAATCATTACCAGCACTGCAGTGTAAGTCTCACACCGAGCTGAAGCGCCATAGCGGGCCTACTGCATGTGTAAGATATACGATCCTCCGTAAAGACGCACATATGCGTGTGTGCACATGCATACAACTGTGTGTAGCTCCGCGTAACCTAGTGCACGTTTTGCCTGTCAATTAGCGCACTTCGTGCATGTATAACGTTGAAGACTGCATATAAGTACACATGCATATATATATACATATATGTATGCAAATATACGTACAGTTATGCATAAATCTGCATATCGTAGCGCACCCTGTGCGCGTTGACCTACGGTATCTGTCGTGACCATGTGCGCTGCACCGCTGCGGAGGGTTACACCCCTCTCTTTGTGTGTCTCCATGACTTCTGTTTTCAAGTGGGTACGACTGGCTGATGCTGATTACAGCTGTAGCGGTGAATCGCCAGTGGCGGTGCATTTGCTGTAGTTTTTGCTGCGTCGCTTCAGCAGGAAATGATCCGTCGTTGCTGCTGCGCTTTCGCTCGACTTCTAGAGTGCCCCGCTTCTGCTTACACATGGGCTCGGGCTACGCGAGGACGTATACGTTAAATATATACATATATATATGTACATATATATAGATATATATATGTATATATTCCATTCCGTACAACACCCTGTCCTCCAAGAGTTGTGATCATCTGAAAATATACATATATATATATATATATATATATGTATTTATAGTCTCCATTGTGCAGTATCATCCGTTGGCTGCGGTTGTTTGAAGTATACAATCCAAAATTTTCTCGTATTCTCAATACCCTGTAGTATTCGTTGGCTGTAGTTATGTTAAGAGCTCTTTCTCTATATATACACATACATATATATATATATATATATATATATGTGTATAGATCCGTATAAGCATTTATTTATAGTGTTCGTTGTTCTGTTTCACCCGTTGGCTGTGATCAGCCGCCTGTATATCCGTAGGTTTCCCTGGGCCAGCCTGCTGTATGGATTTTCTACTCACGGTCTTCACGACAAGCAGCCCCTGCGCTTGCCGTCCCAGTACATACCACGCATCTATTGCTGTGCTGGTGCTACGCTGCTTCTGCGCGTGCTTCCCTCCTCAGTCGTAACTCAGGGCACTGCTCGGCGTGGACGGCGCGCAGGAGGCGCTGTCGGCTTTTCTTCATGGAAGGACTCTCTGAAATGAGGTAGAGCGTCCGCGAGCCCATAGATCTGTTGTTTTGCGACTTCTGCAGTACTTTGTGGACATTGTCTGCGTCTGTGCGTCTCTACTTTCACGTAATCTGTTCTCTCTGCCTATCAGTCTATATCTACCCACGGAGCTCTATCTGTCTGTCCATATTTACCTGTCTAGATCTATTCGTTCATAACTATCTGTCGACAGCTGGTGTCTGGGTGTTCCCATCAATGTGTATCTGTATGCACACATGTGTATGTGAGCGCCAACTCGGACCCTGTGGGTCGTAAGCGCGTGCGTATGCGAAACCTGGCCTTCAAATCAGGCAAACGATTCCGCATATGTGTACATCGGTTGAGACGCTATTCTTCATGAAGCAGAATGCGTTTTTAGCTGCGCTTCGGTGGGTGCGTGCACAGCGGAAAGAGAGTCTTCAAGGTGACAATCATGAGAAGTGCTTGTTGCTTTTCTCGAATGCTCGGAACTGCACAGCATCTTTCGCTGGGGTCTGTATTTCTTTTGCGTAGCCAGAGTTGTCGACGGCATGCATCTGCAATACACCAGAAAGAAGAAAGATCGTTCTGTGTGACGCTCTCATGCGTCTTCCACTCTCGATTCCACCACATAAAGCGTGCCCATGCATGAGGCGCGTAAACCTGGTTACGCGCAGAAGCAGGAGGGGTAGACAACGCATCCGCCTGGTTCACAGATCTGCAGACGGGTAGATTGCACTCGGCGTTGGTCGCGGCCAGTGTGAGCTAGTCGATGATGGGCGGTGTGAATGACGGACACGTCCGCTACGTGCACGCCTGCAGACAATAAACATTGAAGAGTGCAGCACACGTACAGATGTAGGCGTACAAAGTGGTATATCCGTCAGCGCCTGCATGCGCCAGCATGTGCTGCGTTGGACGGGTCATATGATGCGATCGTTCGTGTCTTTTCTCCGCAGCGCGATCTCTATGGCCCGTACTCCGCGTGCCAGCTACACTCGGCGTATAGGCGGAACATCTGCAAATGCTTGTCTGGACAAATTTTTCCTGAGACCCCCTTCGTGCAGGCTGCCTGCCTGCAAGCTGACAGAGGCGTGTTCGCACTGAGCATTACTGCCGACTATGATTCCTGTGTGGATGTTTCATCGTTTGTGTGCGTCTTTCTTGTCTCGGTCGATGGCGTGTGCGTCTACTTCTCTGTGTGTGTGTGCCGGTCTGGCTACACCTGTAGTTCGGCCGCCGGCAGTTGCTGAAGTGCCGAAGCGTGCAATAATTAACTCGCCATTCGGTAGATGCCATCGAAAAGCGTGCGAATTCCAATTGCACGCAAACGTCCCGTCGGGAAGCGCCTTTGGACCCGCGGTATCTGAGTTGCGCACCGGTCTGTCTTTCACGTATAAAGCTTGCGATAAGGCCGACGAGGAAGGGCCGGTATCAACGGTTTAGCGGATCTCCCCGTACGAGATTCCTGAAAGCTCAAGGGCGTCTGCGCGACTGTGTAGCACTGCGCGGTAGATAGTACGCTGCAGATCTACACAGGGACGTGTTGCAGGTCAAGGCGACGGTGTTAGTCCTTTCGTCTTTCCCACGCGGTGCTCTTTACAGACTGCCGGAATATTGAGAAGTATTATGCTCCCTTGCAGATACCCAGCTTCTTGAGAAATGTGCCATTCAGGCGCTGTTCGGGTATTGTGGGTGGCTACCGGATTACTGCAAGGTACTATTGGTCCATGGCTCATTTTGTGTGTGACTTCGTGTCTTTATGGTTCTGTCTCGTCGCACTTCACTTCGCTTTCGACACAAACGGGCTGGCGCCTCATATGCAGGACGACGAAGACGATTCGCACGACGTGAACTTCGTTTGTCCACAAGCACAAGCTCATCACATAGAGTCACACATGCGTAGATCGTCTGTCACAAGGAAACGAGTGCATAGCGGGATTTTCGCGCGAGGCTTTCCGCGACTTCGCCCCGCCGGTGACATGCAGGCACACGTAAGTAGACGGTCTTTAACATGAGAACACATAGAAGGCGAGGTTGTCGCGCGTGGGCCGCCACTACTTCGCGCCGATAACGTAGAGGTACACATGAGTAGTAGATGGTTGATGCCCCTGGAAACACATGAGCAGCGGCGTTCTCGTGCGACGCTTGTCGTTGCTTGGCCTCCATGGCAACGTGGTACTTCCCTGCGGCCCTTTTGCTACATGCGGTGCGCAGCCCTTCGCAGGCATGCTTCTCGAAGTCGCGGCCTGGTCACTGCTATCTTGGCGTGCGTCTGAGTGGAAGACCGTGACCTAAAAAGCGTGTAGACTGGAAGCTGCTGAGCACGGGCTCTCATTAGAGTGACGCGGTTGCCGCGGGGAGGACTACGCGAAAGAAATACCAGTACATTCCGCACATGGGTGGTATAGAGGAAATGTGCGCGTGGGCGCTTCACTCTGCGCGCTTCGTAGGGCCCCTGGCATCAGGCTGCTGTGTCTCACATGTTCCGAATCGCGGGCACCGACGCATCCAATAAACAGTGATGTGCTCTTGGCTTTTGTTGTACGGTTGAGCTGTAAGCCGTCTCAAGCCCGCCTAGTCCTACAACGAAGGATAATATGCCTTCAACTCATAATGTAGCACTGGGCTATAAGCGGGCTTGAGCGCACCGACGCGTCCCATGAAAAGTGCTATATTGTTGGCTCATATTGCAGTACTTACCCGCAGCAACGCATACAGTATTTGACGATGTGCTGTTTACTCATATTGCAGGAGTGGGCTGTGCGCGGTTTAGAACGCGTTAACGCACGCAGTAAGGAATGACTTACATGGGCTCAGATTGGGGCAGGTGGCTGAGCTTCTTGAACGCGCTAAGCAAACAGTAAGAGCGTTCTTCTGGCTCGTATTGTACCATTCGCGTGCAAGTCGTTTCGAAGGCACTGACGCAGACAAAGAATAATGCTGTCTTTTTGTCTCAGGTTAAGCTCCAAGGCCTTTTGGACGCGAACTCTCAGCGTATCCCCCACTGCTCCTGCAACCGTGATACTCGCCGCCGAGCCAGTGGCAGGAGACCGCCTGCCGGGGTTGCAGTATTGATTCGCGAACGTTTGCTATAGCTGTGCTGAGCACGACACACGTCTATATCTTCTCCTTCAGTATAAACTTGTTTACTCTTCATTTGCCAGCCGGCACACGGAGACGCCAGGGTAGCGTAGAGGGCACCTCGGACATAATACGGCTGCGTTACATACGGGTGAATCTGTCCTTCCCTATAGTTTTGGGAATGAACAAACGCGCAAGTCACTGTTGAGTGAAGTGTCGTGCACATACGTCAGTCGCGAGCCGGCACAAGGAGATGCCAGACGGTTCTTCGTATACCTTGACTACGACATAGCTGCGGTACGCATGACAGCGGCGTCTCTGCTTCGTCGCTCATGCATCTTGATGCAGTGCGCTTCCGCCATTACGGGGAGACCACCAGGAAACGAAATGTTCGGTCTTCCGGTGCCTTGGCGGCCCGTGGCACATTTGTGGAGTTAAATACCGTTCCGCGGAGGGGGAAATGCGGTGGCGCAGCTGACCCTGCACTTCATACGGATTGTGCTATGCTCGGGAGTATTTGTACGGCGGGCTGCGCTTTGGAGACGGTGTCCCGGAATTTAGCGTACGCAGTATGCGGCTGCGGGAATGTAGTCGAAGATAAAAAACAAACCGGTACGCAGCGCCGGCATCTACACTAAGATGCCTATAGGCAAATCACGTATGGTCATAGGAGGATGCGCATGTGTTGCAGACGTTCGCAGGAACAATCCAAGTATGGCACACGTCACTCCCCGCCTTGTAGTGCAAATCAGATGCTTCACACCATCATCTGACGGAGCGGAGCCGTCCTTGCTTGACTTGCAGCTTACAAGCACCTGTGCGTCTGAATGCACACCACCATAAAATGACGCCCGAGTGTGAGGGCGGCAGCGTGTCTGTGGGGCGCAGAGCAACACGCCACGTGCGGACCTGGCGCTTGCCTACGCCTGCTAATGAGCGTGCACAATCTGGGGACGGCCGTTAACTGAGCACATAGAGAGGAAAGGCATCAGTGATCGTTTAGTCTCTTCGCGTAAGCCGCCCGATCGCTTCAAACCTTCCGCCGTCCGCTCCCCAAAGTAGGAATCGAAGTGGACTGTGGTCCCAATTACCAAGGCTGACGCGCCCTCATGTTCAGCGCGAGCTCCGAACCGCCGCAGACCGCGGTGAGTCGCAAGAGCTGGGCATTTTCTGACGTTGCCGGCGAATGCGCACATAGCATACAGCTGAGCGTAGGATAGCTCAAATCACCGTTGGGCTCTCGGTACGTGGACCAACACTTGCCGGACCGCGCTCTCGATTCTCAGAAGCGTGCAGATACGCCGAGCGGTCAACGCTCAGACGTTTCTTCAGCACGTATGCAATACCGCGCCCGAGTAGCGTTTTTCTTGTCTGCTCGCTCGACTGGTGCGGACAGGAGCGTAAGGCCGCGCATAGGTGCGTACAGAGTGGACGGAGGAATGCGCGACCCCCCGGTTGACTACAGCTACATCCCTGCGCTAAACTGTTGGTGGTGTCGCTTCTATACGTATGCGCCATCGGGCAGGCGCACACAGATGCACCAACACACATACACAAGCATGGACGTGTATGGCTGAATGCTTCTCTCCTCTCTCAGAAAACAGCAGCCGGGATGCCTGCGGCTTTATGCAGGACGGAACAACGCCGGAAACGTGTACCAGACGGCTTTCTCGCTGTGCGGGCCGGCAGATACGGCGCTATCATTTTAGTTTCTGCTAGGCAGGTACCTTCGGCAAAAGAATGTCAGTGAATTAACTCGACAATTTTTCTCTATGCTTCTGATCGCAGCTTCCCTCCATTTGGACCTCCGGAGTCTTTCACTTTGGGGTGACGCGGTAGCATGTTGGCCGCAGTTGCCAGACCACGGGTAGCATCTGCGAAGACGTGTCTGTGTATTGGTGACGCTTCAAAGCCAGCGACTGTGCTGCAGGGCTGGCTCATTTGCGAGTTGAGGGTAATCTGGCAGGTATGGCAAAACTACGCCGGGTGCGTGCGCACGGATAGATCCCGCACAAATGTGGGATGCTGGAAGTCCAGCAGCCCTGGCGCTGCAGGTGCCATGAGGATGGCGTCCGCACTGAAGTGCGCAGTACGCGTCTCCTGCCTGGGCTGCCGTTCGGAGCGGAAACCGACGCACGTGTGTCACATCCCATGGTGCCTCGCACAATCTGTTTGTGCCTTGTAAAGCACGGTTGCAGTCAGCGCCGTCGTCAATCCAGGAGGCAGCTGCGCCTCTACGTCCCCGTAATCTGGACTCTGGGAGTACATTCGAGAATCACAACACCACACATAGTCATTCCTGAGGAAGCACGTCGAGACCGTAGCCAGAATCTGCAGCCGGTCATAACAAAACGTGCCGTTGTATTGACCGATCACACGGCGCAGACAGTTGGACATCGCGTCTTCCTGCACCGCGGCTAGAACTAAGCGGGAGATGGGTGCATCTGCCCGATTTGCGACCTGCAGCTGCACAGACGTTTGCCGCTGCGGCGTCCCTGCTGCTCGAGGTAAATGCGTGCGTGGATGCGTTCGCGCAACGCGTGAAGGCCGCAGCCAGGATCTGCAACAGATCTCACAGACCTCTACCGTTGTACGCACTACTTGTCCGGTGCAACCATTTTCATAAAGCTGCAGTGGCGCACGAGACGCAGTCGGCGAACATCTTATAAGCGCAGCACGCTCCTAGCGCTGAGCGCAGAGAAAAATGTCCAGAGAACAGATGCTCCCTTGAACTTGAGGTGCCCCCGTGAATTGGTGGGCAGGCATCTCACAATAGCAGCCCCTTCTCGGGGCATTTCCGCTATATGCACGATCCTGTGCCGCCTACAACTTAGAATTCCGCACATCTCCTCACCTAATCAATCGCCTCGGTGCGAGCGGACTGAAAACGAGTCACAGTGCTAGCACAGCCTGCCGTAATAGAAAGACACGCCGCAAAATGTCCGCAGGCGAATTGCCGCCAGCATTACCCACAGAGGGCTGCGGTGACAGGTCCCAGCTGGTCAAAGATCCTCTGCCGCAGCAGGGCGAAAAGGTTCGAAAGATCTGGAGACTTACTTCCCGCGGTACGTCGGTGGTTGTGTCCGCGTTGACGGGCCGTACTTCAGGCAGGGCACACGGATGAGACCTTCCATAGCTTGCGTACGCGTATATACTGTTGCAGAATCTGTGTATGGAGGTAGGACAACGTGCAGGCAAACGCGGGCACGGATAGGTTTTCCGGGGTCTGTCCTGTCGGCGTGGACATCGGTATAGCGGGTTCGTGCCTCACGTCCAAAATTGCGCGTGCCTACAGGCAAATCTAGACAGACACATCCGTAAATGCTCCGTGTCTTTGAACATGGCGGGCAAGCCACCGCAGACGCACGCTTTTCGGGCTACGCTTTCACCAAAGATCAGCTCTTCAAACCTAGGCCCCCAGGTTGCACCCAGGCGCGCAGACAGAGGAAGGTCTGCAGCTCCGGCTGCATTCCGCAGATGCATCCGCGCAAGCACATACAGCCAGGAAAAAGGTATGTCTGCGACTGTGAACAAGCGTACATGAATGGCTACGCGAGTGCGCGTCCGGATGCCTAGCCTAGCAATGTGTCGCTTACCACCGTGAACGTTCTGGCCCCCGCCTTGACTTTCACAGGCGTGTTCGCGCTTTCTACAAAGACATCCAAAGAACCCCCCCGGATTTGTGAAGACGATCACAAAACAACCGCCGCTACGTACCTAGTTCTTCATGCTGATACAACAAGCAATCACTTTCCATCATTTACGCAGATATCTTGGTAAAGTACATTCTCGTCACATACCGACGGTGTTTAGCTTAAGAATATCTGGAGATTGAATTGCCGCTGCTGCTGGTAGGCGTGGTTCTACACCTTCGCAAATATATATTTCTATAAATATGTACATATCTACATATATGTACCTGTACTGAGGGGATTAATATCTGGCGGGGTCCTTTGTGCGTAGAACGTCACAAGCGGTGATGCCTACGGTACGCGTGTCGTCGCCATGCCGCACCTGGTGAGGCTGTCTGCATATCCACCGCAGGGTACGTACGGAAGAGAAGAAAGTAGTATCGCGTGTGCAACTAGCGTTTTCCGCCTGACCGAACGACAAGCACCTGTCGACGTTGTCTGTTGCTTCGTTGTGTATCATGTTAAGCTAATGCACTTGTCCAGCAATGTAGGCTTGTTTGGTTGACTGTATCGCCCGTACTCACAGCACAGCCTTTCTGGTGTTTCAAGCGGAAGGCGTTTCTGTCTGAGTGCCTGTTGCGGGTTCGGCTGCTGTCAACGCTGCATTCCGCCCTCGGCGGCGCGGGAGGCGCGGTACGGCCGCTGAGAGGAGTCCGACGCTACTAGGAGGGAGAGCAGCACCAGCCATCGACCCATCTGCCACTGCAGCGGGTTCCGGCTGCATGAGGATGCTGCCACAAGCTGCTGATGTACCGCACAAGCACGTGCCGCCGCCATTCCTCGGACGGTGCCCCTCGTCGCTGAAAGCAGCTTTGGGGCCTCGGTGTGACTCGACGCTATTTCCTCCAACTGGGACAGCGGGTGGAAATCCTTCCGCGAGTAACACGCGGACCGTCCAGCATTCTCAGACTCGCAATATTGGGCACAAAGCACTTCTGCAAGCCTCCGCGTCCGTATGCTTTCCGTCTCCGGTGCCGCGTCGAGATGCCGACCAGCTAGCTGGACGGCCGTTGCGAGCGACGAGCACCCTCGCTCTGCTCGGCCCCGGAGTCGAGAATGCCAGCAACGTGTAATTCGTGTCGAAAATTGACTGCAGAATTGAATCTGTTTTCAGAGTGTACACATCTTTCTCGTATGCCCACTGCAAAGGACAGCACCGCCGGACTTGTCAAGGACAGGGAGGGTATTCAAGCATTCGTCTCATCTTCCATCTTACGTCCTCTACAGCAGTCATCGTTGCGTCTTACAGGACGCCACCAACTCCGTCGTATATCATACGCTGTATCCCCCGGTGACAGTCCAGCGATGGCATACGGTTTCCTCCAGACTTCGCCTGGCGCCGGTGGTCGGGGGCCAATCCTTCGTCCACTGCAATGCCTTCTTTTTCTCGCTATTCTAGTGCTCGCTTCTGTTATCAGTGCCACTGCAAGTGATCCAGCAGGCAACGACGATGCTGTGGCCGTCCAGGCGAATATGGACGAGCCATCGTCCGAACTAGCTCTACCTGAAGACGGAGAAAACGACGAGCAGGCCGGAGAGACTGGAAATGACAAACAGCCTCTGGCTGAAGATGAAGGACAGGTGGTTTCTAATGTCCAGTTGAAAACTGTGTCTCCGCACAATGGTGATAAGAAGAGTGCGCGAAGCCCACCGGGAACCAGCCCAGGCACGACGGGTACCTCGACCCCCGCCGCAGACGAAGCTCACGCCACAGGTTCTAAGGGTACAGGGGGGGCAGTCAAGGCCTCGAGCGCGGTGGATGAAGAGAAAGAGGCGAGAGAGAGAGAGAAGTACAAGCAAATTTATGGTCAAGCTGCTAAAGAAGCAGCGGAAACAGCTCGAGCTCAGCAGCAGGTCCCCAAAAGTCAGCAGTATCACAGGCTCGTTGGTCGGACCACGCAGCAGGAAGACTACGAGAAGCTGAAAAAAGAGCTTGAGGAAATGCCTGCCGACCAGAGGGAGAAATTGATAGCAAAAAGGCGAAAGGAAGTGCAAGACAGAAAAGATGCCCGTAAGAAGTACGACCAAGTTATAGAGGAGCTGAAGAAAAAACTAAAGGAGCGGGAACAACGCAAGGCGGCGGCCGCCAAACAGCCAAGGACTCGATCCAAGACCATATAGAATGTTAGTCCGCGGTGTTCGGGGAGCCAGGCCTCCATATGTATACGCCGCCAACAACAGCGGCGCCAGAGCAGAAGCAGCTTGGTGAGAGGCACCCTACTTTGGGCTTTTTCGATGCGAAACAGATTCTGTGCTCCCAGTTTTTTAGGTGGCTAGCAGACGGTACACCGGCCTGACGCAGGCACCTTGCGCGGGGCACAGGTACAGGTATAGAATCAGAGACCACTTACATTGTCCGGGCTGTGCGGGGGTGCTTCGGTTGAGACCCGATGTATTCGCTCCGTATTTACAGAGTTGTATGTATCCCAGAGTGTGCCCGCCCATTGGTTGTATTTGCATGCCATGTGGTCGAACCCGCCTACTATCGACGCCAGCAGCCTTGTAAAGCGCAGGTGCTTTCCCCTGGGCCTGTTCAGCGGTTTTGGTTCCGGGTTCGCTTACGTATTGATCGGTAGCCGCGAGGTAGTCCGACTGCAGTTTGAACCTATGGAGCGGTCTTCGTGTCTGGAGAAAAGGAAGCGGGCAGTTGTTGTTTCTGAGATCGTTCTACTTTGAAGAGGCCTATCACTTCTTGCATGTGGCCTTCCGTAAACAATACATGTGTTGTATGTACTGCGCTGCTCGGCTTAGCCTCCTTGTGGCATGCGAGGTGTTGAAGCGGGATCAACGTGCTTCATGTGTCCACCTGTCTTCCTGTTAGCTCATACGCTCCAATTGGTAAATCGTGAAACACGAAGACCGAGCGTTTTTGTCAGTCAGTATCAAACGGGCGCACGACTCGCATGCCCATTTTTCGTCAGGAAGGTGCTGGCTAAGAATGGTTGACGTGATGTAGCTGTGGGCCCATATGAATGCGGAGTGCCTTTGTTTCCAGTCAAGGACGCAAACTGTTTCTCCTGGCGCTGGCTCGCGTCTCCTGTGGACAGGTTCCCTCGTTAAAAGGCACGCTAAGGAAGACATAGCTCGACTTTCGTAGTTTGGCTACAAAAATTACCTGTGAGCGTGCATCTTATTCTTCCTGCAGTGGCAACAAAACGGCCGGCTACACGTGCGGGCTTCAAGACGACGTGCACCGCCCGTGAGGTTAGTACGTGTGTCTGAACATAAGGTACCGACTACCGAATACCGGCGAGAATAGCTGAGGTTCTGGCTCGCATGACGATCTCGCAGTCTCGTAGAGGTCACTAAACTACATATCACGGGGTCCGTACGCGCTCAAGGCGAGCGAGGGCGCGCTTCGCATGCATGTAACACAGCCATTGTGTTCCATGGGGGTTCTCTCGTCAATGACGTACAACTGGACCGCTACGTGCACGAGCTCCCACGGTTAATCACGGAGGCGCATAGCCCCCGGAGCCAGCGCTCGGCGCTGCAGAATGTTGCTCAGTAAAAAACTCGGTCTTACCACAGGTGCACGCACTCAAGAAGGGAAGTCAGGGGACGGGTCATCCGCAGTGTATAATCTTTCGCACAGCAGCCCGGTGGAAGAGGCGCAGATTCAAGCCCTTCCTACATGCAGAAGTATTGGTGTGGAGCGAAGAGGATGAAAGATGTGTTCCTGTACTCAAGAGTGTGCGCTGCCCGTGGTGGCGCCCGGGCACGAGCGTATCGGTTCGATCGTAAGGTTGTACGCGCAGACAGCTACACAAATACGCCAAGCCTTCTGGGAGACCCGCTGCTTCTTTGGTGCTGCGGTGGCCTCACTCGCTCTTGCAGACTACCTGGCGCGCCTTCCCTCATCACTACTTATACAGATTGTGAGGCGGAGCGGCGTAGCCCGGCCAGGCGAGCAAGCACTTACGCAATTCCTCGCCGTTACTGCTGTATGTGTAAACGGTACCGCTGGTTCTCAACGGTTTTGTAGAGCAGCCGCTAAAGCCAAGAAGTCGAGGAGCGTGCGTGCCGCGTGCTGGCTTGAAGGCCAGGAACTGTGGGGCGCATTAAATCTGTCTCCTGACTCTCCCGGCGTTCATCCTTCTCATCGGCCGTACTCCTCGTGCACGTACAGGAGCGTGGGTGCCCCACGAAAACTACGGGGTCGCACGAGATGTAGGCACCAATGTAGGCCGGTTTAGCCGCGGCCCGCGCTGCTCTCCTTGTGCAGGCTTTCACTGCTGTGCTAACGTACGTAAGTTGCCTAGGCAGCCGTCGGACCCGTAGACAGTATCCCGCACTTCTCACTCCTCTCGATCATGCGCCAGAGGCCAAAGAGATTCCTTCACAGCCACAGAGAGCCCGGGCGGGACCCCACGGCGGTCTTCCCCTTGCCGCCGCATGCGGATTCCCCGGCGAACAATGGGCTCGGCACCAGAATGGATCCGGACTGCCGGCAAGGAGACACGCTACAGCAAACACAAGTTTCACCCACCTGTGGCCCGTAGACAGACACAGTCCAACACCACGTCATATCGCGGTGTGTCGCATGCCGGCGCCTACGTATACCGTGAGCAGTTCTCTAACCTCTTGACCCTTTTGCCGGAACGAAGACACGGTAGAGCAGAGATGCTTCCTGATAGGAGCCTTTTATTGCACGGTGCGTCGCATACGAGAGTTTATGTTCACTGCCAGCAACAGAGAACCCTTTTGTTACCTTCATACGCCGTTGTGTAAGTCCGCGGGACATCCCGCGGGAACCCGAGCACGACACTTACTGCTAAGGAATCATATGAGGCAGCCGCAGACGCATCCAGTACATCGCATCCTGCATACTGCATACTATAGTCTACGCAGCTGCATGCGACGAAGCTGGTCCTCTCCCTCTGGCCAGTAACTACGTAAAGATACGCTCTGGTAGAGACAACGGCATTCAAACACATACTCTTCTGCATGCTGCAAATTATGGTACGTGGCGGCTTGCAGCGGAGCAGGAACCCCCAATGAGGTACATGTGAAGACAGAAAGTGGCAGACAGAACGCATCCAAAAACACAAGACTTTCCTACGTTGCAGATCATCTTAAGTAGCGGCTCACGGCGAAGCAGGTACCTTTTGGTTGAAGTCAGTAACTGCGTGAACCAGGGATGTCGCAGACATTCGAAAACACATAGTTTTCTGTATGCTGCAGATCATGGTACGTAACGGCTTGCGGCGAAACAGGCGCCTCTTTAATGAATCCAGTAACTATGTGGACAGAGGATGTGGCAGCCGGAAAGGCATCCAAAAACATATACTTCCCTGGACTTCACGAATCATCTTACGTATCGACATGCGACGAAGCATCTACGCCTTCCGTTGAGCCAGTAGCTAGGTAAAGATATGATGTGGCCCAGACACACACTCTCCTGTATGGTGCAAATCATTTACGCATCGGCTTGCGGCGAAGCAGGTACCCCTTCGATCAAGCCCCTGCGCACCAGCATGTCTCTAACATATGTCGCCTTCGCCGCATGTGACCTGAAGCAGAATGAAGACATTGCGGCGCGCGTTTTATATCATTTTCAAGGCTTGAAGCCGAACTACGCCAGGAGAATGACACGAGCATCACCTGCTGCAACGCGTACCACATAGGCCAGCCAAGGAGACCAGCACCGCTCTGCAGAAAAGGCTACTGTTGTGGAGTAGTAAATGATGCGTGCCCGACCACTAGCCCAGAAACCGACTATCCACTCGCGCATATCCCTACACAGCAGGGCCATGCGCCCAGAGCACTAAAAAGCAGCGGAAACCGAAGCAGCTCCAGCACGAGCGAAGCGAACGGAACCCGTGAAGCGAGATGTCGTGATTCCGCGCTGTAGAGGATGGCAGGGACGGTACAGGACCGAATAACAGGCTCGTATTTCGGATGTACACAGACTTGTGGCCGCAGAAGAGAGAAAACGGCAGACCAACGAAGCCGTGTATCGTCACCCCTGCACCCACCGGAGGGCGTCAGATACTCTGGCAACTGGTCGCCCTAATATTGGGTATGTGACGTCGCAGCTGTGTATACGTAGGTGCACACAGCGGTAGGCAGACGTATGGGTGACAGACAGGTGAATAAGTAGACAGGCGGATACCTGTATGGTTATACGTATATATATAACCGATCATGGTCATAGCCAAACGTGAGATAGCACCGAAGAGGGTTACGGTGGTTCTGCACATACCCGAAGGGCTTCAAATACTTCGCAACTAATCGGCCGGATAACAGTTTAGCGGCCTCGCAAGCGTACATACACTCATGGCCCTAGAAGCTTATGGAGAGCATAGGAGAGCGAAATACCGTCACCCTGCACTTACTTGGGAGGGGCTGCGACGGCTACCTCCACTGCGTGACAGGGCTTCGGACAACTACTCTACCGCGTAAGAGGTTTGCGGCGTAGGTGTACACACAGGCACGGCCGGTAAAAAACATGGGAGACCGTCAAAGAGATATGTTGTCGTTTTGCACTTACCGGAAGGACTTCAAGTATGATCACAAGTATTCTACGGACCAACAGGTCTATGGGCGCAGATGTACCAGTGGCGGAAGAAAAAAATGGAGGCCATCGGACAGAGATACTGTCGCCCTGCACTTACCTGGGATAGCTTCGGCAGCCTTCGCAAGTAGTGGTCATATAGTGTCGTAGCAGGTGCACAAACAGTCATGGCCGCGCCCTGGTTCTGTGGGGTATCGCGTGGTAGTATTCGTGGAAATAAAAGCAGGTATGGACAGAACACGTGCGTCCACAAGTATGTTGCGGCCTCGAATACCCTTACGAGCAGTCTGCGAATAGCGGTCTTGTGACGTTGCGGGTGTGCATACATTCAGGTGCAGCCGCTCTGATTCTTTGCGGCATCTCTTCTCGTAGTCTTTTAGGAACTGAACACCACCGCGTGACAGGAGACTTCTCTGCGGCCAGGTATGCGCGGCGCGTGTGTGTATATCTATACATATACGTATGTATATATTTATATATACATATATATATACACGTATGTAATATATATATATATATACATGTGTATACATACATGCTGTCCTATCTGCCGGATAAACTAGCCTGCGTGAGAGTATCCGCGAGAGCAAGGCTTCTTACACGTCAGAAGGAGTTATAATTCCTGTACAAGCTGTGGGAGAGCGTGTGCATTTCCACAGGGCCGACAGAAAGCAGCGGCGGCCACTCTATGCATCCCGCCTGTGCCAGCGGCTGTAAAAATCACCTGGAGCTGCGTGGGCGTGCACACGGCTGTGATTCATGTGCAGGTGAGAAGCGAAAACACTAACCACCATGCCGCTGGTTCTGATGGTGGTTGCCGAAGCGAGTTTGTGGGTACCGAGCCACGAAGGCCCCAGCAACAACGGCAACAGCAACAGTAGCAAGAGCGACAGGTAGCAAGAGCGACAAGAGCAACACCACCAGCAGCAACAGCGGTAGTAGCGACAGCGACAATAGCAACAGCAACATCGGCAAGACTATCAGTGCTTCAGGATCTGCGCCTCCCGCTCTTAGCACACACGTTCTTGGTGTGGTTCTGTCCTCTACATGCCATGGCCGCTGCCGCAGCACCTGGTGCGCCTATATACCCAGCTGTATGCACTGCTGAATAATATAACAGACTCGCCGGAGAACCACGTACGGCAACTTGGACGGTCTCAGCGAAGCCGGTGACTCGCTGAAGTGTCCCTGCTTCAAAGGCGCTGTATATGTGGCTACTGCCATCTATAAGGAGGAGACAGCTAAAAATCCGTACGACAACCCCCGTGACGGAGCGAGTACGAGGAGCTGTTATCATATAGCATACTTGTTTTGAATTATCTGTTTAACTCTCTATGTGTATCACATACATGATTCTGCAGGGGCCACCATACAGTAAAGTCATCCTCAGTTATACATGCTGTACGCGTCCCCTGCCAAATAATGCGACGGTGACAGCTGAGACTTTGTACGACAACTTGAATGATCCCAGCGAAGCCACAAATACAACGAAGGTGCCGTCCCTGATTGTCGCTGTATCGTGAGCTGCTGCAGTTCGCGCTGCTGACGCTACCGAGGTCGTACTGCTGCGGCGGTCATCGAAGCTGTGAGGCGGTGGTGGCTCACGAGGTTTAAGGCAGCTACTGCGAGCACCGTAGCCACTGTACGCATCTGAACTAGCGTGCGTGACGCCTGAAGAAATTTCGGTCTTCGCTCTCTTTGGCTAGGCGGGCTCCTACCACTGCTACTGGCTTAGCGTGCTTCTTCGTTTAAGATTTTCACTCTCTACGTACCTTAACTACGCGGACTCCTGGTACTACCTCTACTACTGCCTAAACTAATAATAATACTCACTACTGCTGGTACTACTAGTGCTACTACTACTATCACTACTACTATCACTACTAGTAATACTACGCGGACTTACTCGGGGAGGGCTGTCCACTCGCGGTGACGGACCGGAAGAACTTGCCTGCAGAAGTGCCCAGCACAGCCACAGTCTCTGTTCGAGCATTACCACGTGTGCGTGGAGGGGCCTATAACGCTCACCTCATACGCAGCCCCGCAACAGCAGCACGGACGTGGTATAGGCGGCATGTAGTGGAGGGTATCGTTTTCTCCGGGCGCTCACGAGGCTGCTGTTGTGTGTGCCAGCATCAGCGTTGAAGAAGAGATGAAGACCGAAAATGGAACAGCATGGATCTCTATAGTGTTATCTGTACAGCACGCCCTCACCGTATGTCTCATAAACGCCCACAAACTATGGCAGGTATCACGATCCCAAGAGAAAACGCAGGACTAGCTTTCTTACAAAAATAAGGGAGTGCACGTGCACTGAAGTGACACAACCGCGGAGACGTGTTTTGAAAATGCGTACTGACGCATAAGACTTCAGCCCTCCGCCATCCTATGCCGAGAAGCCTCGGAGGAAGACATCTGTAGGCGTGTATCGCTATCAATATATATATATATATACATATATATACGTATATATATATATATGTACATGTATATATATATATATACGTATAAATATATAGATGTATATATATATATATATATATATATATATATATATTACACATATGTATATACATGCCCGCGTTTGCAGGATGTGGTGTCCGGAATATGAGTATTTGCTGGAGCTCCATCGCAGCTCTTCGGCTAGCGAGGGAGGACGAGCCGCTGCAAAATGTCCGGCTCCACTAGCTATAATTCAGCTCGTGTGTATGCCTATCCCGGCCACATTTTAGCCTGGCAAAAACATCTGCGTGTACTCGCAAGCGCTACTGCACGACCTCAGGAACGCCCTTCCAGATATGCGTATTGGTATACGTACACAGCCATTGCCTCCTGCAAAAACAATACCAGCTGCTTTCAGTGCACAGTAAAGTGACGCTTTTAAGGGTACCTATCACGCCTGCTTGTCGACAAACACCTCTGTCTCTCTCTCTCTATATGTATATATATATGTATATTCATATATACATACGGCTCTTTCTCTCTCTCTCTACAAATATATACAGGTACATATATATGTATAGGTACGTACCGCTCCGCGGACCAGAAACACGTAAGGAAGCATACACGCTAAAATATGCGTACTACTGGCAGCACATCAGTGTACGTGGAAGCAAGAGAGCTAAGAGGGGTGAACACTGCAAATCTGCTGCCGTGCGGTCGGAAGGCTCCAGCGCGCCGCCGGGATCTTCTCCCTCCAATCTCCACGTGTTAATGAGTGTGTACCCCATCACAGGAAAGATGATAACAGTGTACAAGCTCCCAGTCCGTGCCGTGAGCTATATTTTTGCGTGTGCAAGGCCGTGCACGAAGACATACGTGTATGCATACGTATATATATATATAAGGTGAGAGATCGACAGCGAGAGACAGGTACATATACGGAGATGACAGATGGGTGGACAAATTAATACACGGAAAGCGCCAGCTTGAATCAATAGATAGATAGGTAGATAGACATCCACGTTCTGCCTTCACTTGCGAGATACCGCCGCAGCATCAGAAGGTGCACAGCACGGCTGTGTGCCTTGCCGGTGTTTTCTGCTGTGTGTGGCTACTGTGGATGCCAGCCTATCGCGTCAAAATTGTTCCTGTCTGATTGCGTGGGAAAACAAGTTACCAGCCAAGTGCTTCTAGGTGCTGCAGGCGCCTCTTTGTCTCTAGACGCAAAGGTATTTGTATATCGAAATCACCCCCGCGCACTCGCCCCCCTTGTCCTGCTTGTTGCTGCAGCCGCAGCTGCTCTTGTCGAAGGTGCTGGCGGTATTCATCTGCTGCTACATTTTCTTCGGGTGCTGCTGCGTGTCCACGCGCTGCTGTGTCTGCTTCGGAGGCTGCTGCTGGCTGGTGCTGGTCTGTATCTCTGCCTTCTTTCTCAGACACAAGAGCAGGACGTGTTGCTGTAACGTAAGCAGAAGCACCAGCAGCAGCAGCAGAAGCACCGGCACACTCGGAGTCCAAGGCGTCAGGCGGAGCGCCTTCTGCTAGTTCCGTGATTGTTACAGCAGGCGGAAGAGAACTGAAATCTTCATCGGCTGCTTCGAGCGCATAATCACGAGACGCCTTTGCGAGTCTGCTAAGCGCAGTGGATAGGGGCCCTCCATAATCCGTTCGCATGGGAATCTGCAATAGCAGCGGTAGCACACCGACCGGCCACATGAACAGCGGCAAGAACTGCTATATACTTATATATACATAATATATAATGTATATTTGTATACATACACTTTGCACAGCGGCAAGAACTGCTATATACTTATGTATATACATAATATATAATGTATATTTGTATACATACACTATATACGCGCGGGAAACACATAAGCGGGGAGGTAGTATGGAGGTGCGCATCAGCATATCTAGCAGCGTGCGCGTAGCAGCAAATAACACAGGTAGACCGTGCAAGTACCCAAGAGGCGGACCTAGCAGCAGCATTAAAGCGCAGCAAGCGCTGGGGAACAGACATTACAGATAAATAGTAGATAGGTACCCGCATGCATACTTACCACCGGCACAAAAACAGCAGTAAATGTGATAGAAACGCAGGAACAGCCAGATAGTCTACAGATCCCAACAGCGTACCCAACAGCAGCATAATATCAGTAAAGGATATTTGATAGGAAACATACACACGGGTTTATAGCATAGAGTACCCGCCTGGCTATCCGGTCATCCTGCAGCAGCAAGTGCTGCGATAGGGAATGCTGCAGCAAAGGCTGCTGTGGTGGGGCCTTCTGCAGAAGCAGCAGCAGGCGCAACAGAGGTGCACCGGGATGAGCATGTTTAACGTCACTGACGCCTGACGCTATGCAGCAGCAGCAGCCAACAGCAGCAGAGGCCAACAGCAGGCCAGAAGTCCACAGCACGGCAGCTGCAGCAGTCCACGAGGGGTCTGTAACGACGCTCGTATTGATCCTCCACGTCCACTTTCCAGCAAAGAATGCTGCAGCACAGGTGACAAGAGCTGCGCCGGAGAAGATAACAGCAGCGCCAAGAAGATATGCAGACTGTTCAATAAAGGCCAGCAACAGGCGTTCCACAGTAAACAGCCGCGTGCGGAGCCACACGAGAAAGGGTATGGCATCGACAACTGCTGCTGTCGCTGTACCTGAAACTGACTATCAACAGGACACAGCACTTCTAGAATGAGCAGCTGCCTGCGACGATGCAAAAGAAGTAAACAGTTGTCAGCTGCTGCTGCTGCTGCAGCACATCGGACTGACTGCTGAAAGCCCAATGATAGCAGCCCTACAATGAACAGCTGCATGCGAAGACGCACAAGAAACTGGGTAGTATCTTTGCCGCTGTTGGTGCTGCTGCTGCACCATTGCCAACCACCAGACATAACGAAGCTTCCAAAAACCATAGCCATAGCCAGTGAAAATTACCGTTAGCAGCCGCACCGACATAACAGCCGAAAGTAGCGGCTAGAGGCAGCTGCAGGAAGCAGTCACTTGAAGCGTTTGCTGAATGGAATCACGTAGAGCAGTGGCTGAGAGAACACTTGCAGAGCGAACGAACCGCGGGAGAATGGGGCTCGACTTACCGATGCTTGCGAAGAAAGTAGGCGAGTTGGTAAGAGAGGATGGTGTCGCTTAGCAGTGATGCAGCTGGTAAAGGAAATCGCGGAACAGAACAGCAGCAGCAATACCATGGGAAGGTACAGTTAACAGAAAAGCCATGCACAGTCGCTACAAACGCCCATCAGGTTGACACGCAACGTATTTTTGCAAGACATACCACCTTGTATCGCTCTATCTCTCTTCAAAAACATGCACACATACGCATGCACAGACAAATATATGTGGATACATACACGCTCGTAATTCTATACAAACGTATACAGGCGGCAAAAAAGTGCGTGCTCTAATGAGGGAAGAGGATACAAGCCGTGCACACAAATAACGACAGCCGTTCAGCAGCATTTGATGCAGGCCGACACATCTCACGGCGACGTGAACACGCTACTTGCGCAGCAGCAGCAGTAGCAGCTGCAGCAGCAGCAGTTGAAGCTGCAGCAGCAGCGGCCACCTTTCCTTATAGGAGCGCGACTCGCTTTCCAGACAGCCTGTACCTTCTGGTCGTGTAAGGGTAGCACATTATCAGAGAGACAAAGCATCTTTAGTGGCCACATGAACAGCTGTGTAGCGTGCATACAACCAACAGCAGTGCAACGGCAGCAGATCTTGAAAGAGCTAGAACTATAGCAGCAACATGGGTCCACATGTATGGCCGTGTACCATGTAGAGGTCCAGCAGACCTGAATAGCGGCCTCCACAGCACCAGGGGAAAAGAAGAGGAGCACCAGAGTGCCGGCGTCTCAACACGCTCCGGTGCAATGCTGCCGTATGTGTGCATGTCTTGTTGGGCCATATGATGAGACTGAGTCGTCCTTAAATGATATATCTCTTTTTCTCCAACCAAGCGTTCAGATTAAGTGCATGTATAGTTATACATGTATATATACAATTATTTATATATATATACACACAAATATACGTTTACATACATGTATATACGAATGGTAGAAATGAATTGCTGCTATATTACATGTGTTTCCCTTGCCGACCAAGCAGAGTGCGAGGAGGAAGCAAGCGAGCCGGAAAATAAGAGTGTGGCTATAGTATGCAGTGCTTGCGTAAAGAAGGCTCTGGTCTGCGTGCATGTTGTACTGAGCTGTATAATAGAAATGAGTTGCTGCTACACGACGTCTCTCTGTATTTCTTTGAGCCAGCAAAGTGGCAGGAGGAAGCAAATGGGCGGAAGAACACGAATGTGGCTATAGTATGCGATGCCTAAGTAGCAGCGGCTGTTGTATGTGTGCACGTTGTACAGGCGTATGCGTGCACCTGGGATGCTCCTATATGACGTTTTCCTCTTTTTATCATTGAGCGAGCAAAGTGCTAGAAGGAAGCAAGCGAGCAGAACAATAAGAGCGCAAACATAAAGTGCGGCGCGTACGTGGGATTGGCTGCTGTCCGTGCGCATGTTGTACTGGAATACATGTGCAGGAGAGCTGCTGCTATAAGGGATTTCCCTCTTTAAGCAGCAAACGTACAGGAGGAAGTAAACGAAGAGAATCACAAAGGAAGATGGATTAGTATGCGCTGCTTACGTAGGAAAGGTGCGTCTCGCACTGCAGCAAGAAGACGAACTGTTGCGTCACTCAGCTGGCTGTAAGTAAGAGGGAAATCGAGACGAAGAGTAAGTTCTACCGTCTTCAGTCCCCCAAGAATTTGACTGCCTGGCTGCAGCATTGCAACATTCCAGGCCTCCTCTCGTTTGCTGCTGCCGGTGCGGCGGGTCGCCGCCGACGCAGCAGTAACAGCAACAGTAGCAGCAGCAGGGAGAGAGGAATCTGCTGCTGCCAACGAAGAAGCAGGAGCAGACATATCAGCAGCAACATCAGAGCAGTTGAAACGGGAAAGAAGAGCTTCAAGAGCTGCTGCAGTATATAGACGGGTAGATAACATAGTACACAACAAGTGCACAGCCTCTAAAGGTGTCACCTGCAGTTGTGCCCTGCTGCTGCTGCTGCTGCGGCGGGATCTGCTACGACGCGTCAAAGAAGTGGAAGAGCCTATCCCACGGGCTGCATCTCCGCTGCTGCTGCTGGTGCTGGAAGCTCCCGAAGAAGCAGCAGCACCAGCAGAGCACAGATATACAAAGATGCGTCTCAACACCTCTGCGTATATGCGAGCCTGCAGCAGCAGCAGCAGCCGAAGCACAAGTAGCCCCCCATAGTTCCGCAGCAGCAAAACAGTCAGTCACAGGTATCAGAAGCAGCAGCATGACAGGCACGCCCCAAACTTCGGCAGCAGCAGGGCAGCCGGCATCCACGCTTCAAGAGCGGCAGCTGAGCAACCAGTGCCCACGTATCACCAGCAGCAGCAGCAGCAGAACCGCCAGTCCCCACATACCCACAGCAGCAGAAAAGCCACTCCCCACACAGGAGCAGCAGCAGCGGAAAAGACAGTTCCGCAGAAGGGCCCATCCCCAGACATCGGGAGCAGCAGCAGCACAACCACTACCAACACACCAGCAGCAGCAGCAGGACAGCCAGCCCCCACATACGAGCAGCAGGAGGACAGGTACCCCCCATATACAAGCAGCACAGCAGCAGCAGCAGCAGAACAACCAGTCCCCACATGTCAGCAACAGTAGCACAAATGGCCCGGACCCCGAACGTGCAACGCCCGCCAGTCTTATCAGCATCCCCCTTTGAACCGCAGCAGCATATTACTGGCGAGCAACGGCCCACACAGAGAGAAGCCCGGCTTGAGAACAGATTGCCAGCAGGAGGAGCAGCCGAACAACGAGTTCCCACTTGTCAGCAGCAGCAGCAGCAGTACAACCAGTCCCCACGCAGCAGCAGCAGGACAACCACTCCCCACATATCAGCAGCAGCAACAGCAGAACAACCAGTCTTCACATGCCAGCAGCAGCAGCATACATGGCTCGGCGCCCGAAGGTGCCTCGCCCTCCAGTATCCTCAGCTTCCCCACTGAAACAGCAGCAGCATACCACTGGCGAGCAACCGTCCACACAGAGAGAAGACCAACGTGAGAAGAAATCGCCAGCAGCAGCAGACTCATAAACAGCAAAAGCACAGGTTAGTCATCAGAGATAGCAAACTCAGACAGGCGCATTATATCAGCGCCAGCAGGGTCACCAGCACCTTATCATCATTCCTCGGCACCTTACTAGCCTGATATTTCAGCAAAAACAGCAGCTCCGTCTCATATATATACATATATATATACATGCATGGACGAATATATATACATATATATACATATGTATGTATAAACGAATACATATATATACATGTATATGTGTATTATGTGGGTGAATATGTCAGCGTCCAGACGCAGCAAAGCAAACGGAAGTGGCTTACCAGCATAGCGGCACGAAGCACCGTACAAATGGCGTCTACTGTCGGCGCGTCCTCATTTCCAGCATCCAGCTGTATGTACACCCCATCAAACACACGCATATAGCACACGTCTACTGTCGCCGCGTCTTCATTTCCAGCATCCAGCTGTATGTACACCCCATTAAACACACATATATATAGCACACGAAGAGCTGTATGTACATCCATGAAACACACGCACATGGCACACGGCTACTGTCGGTGCGTCTTCATTTCCAACATCCAGCTGTATGTACACCCCGTTAAACACACACATATAGCACACCTCTACTGTCGGCGCCTCCTCATTTCAGCTGTATGTACCCTTCATCAAACATACATATAGTACACGTCTACTGTCGGCGCGTCCTCGTTTCAGCATCCAGCTGCATGTACACCCCATCAAACACACATACAGCACACGTCTACTGCCGGCGCGTCTGCATTTCCAGCATCCACTTGTATGTACACCCCATCGAAGACACACACATAGCATCCGAAGAGTTGTAGATACACCCTTTCAAACACGCATATACTACAGACGCAGACGCATAAGCGTTGAAGACCCACAAAAAGGAGAGCCATACCTAGAAGAAGGAATAGCAGCAGAGGCAGAAGCGATAGTAAATAAACATTATAATTAGGCAAAGGCACTTACTTTATACTTCACAAGAGCCGTGAAGGGAAAGTAACAATTCATACAAGGAGAAGCAGCAGCGGCAGCAGCAGGAGTAAATACGCCTCGGAGTTCCAGAAAGACAGTCAGCTTCTATGACAGAAGACCCATGATGAAGAATAGCAATACACACAAAAAGGCGAAGCGGCAGCGGAAGCAGCAGAGATGAATGTAAATCGTATTCTGAGGGAGCAGCAGCTGCAGCAGCAAGCATGAATGGACAACGTATCATGAGAAAGGCAACGACATAATAACACAGAGGGCGTCTGAGGCCGAGACGCGAACGGCCGGTAGCAGTATATACAAGACGGCGTGGGAGCAGCAGCAGCAGTAGCAGCAGAAATGAATATCGGTGATATTGTGCTGGTAACACTGACTCTATCACAGAAGAGGACCAAGGCGTAGATGTGGGAGAACGACCGCGTCGGATAGCGGCATATGCAAGACGGCGCGGGAGCAGCAGCAACATTAGCAGCAGAAATGAATACAGATGCTAGTTTGCTAAGAACACTAACTCTATCACGGAAGGACGACCAGGGCGTAGATGTGGGAGAACGACCGCAATACAAACAAGGTGGCGCGGCAGCAGCAGCAACAGTAGCAGAGCCGAATACCAAGTACAATCTGCTTAGGCCAGACTCTGTCCAGGCAGACGCCCAAGGCGGAGATGTGAAGCGAGGACAGCAACACATACAAGAAGGCGCAGCAGCAGCAGCAGCAGCAGCAGCAGTAGCAGCAACAGCAGCAGTAGCACCAGCAGCAGCAGAAGTATAGATGGATCATGTCGTGCTGAAGACACCGACTTTAGGGCAGAAAACGCCCAAGCGGAAGACGTGAAAGGAGGACAGCAATACCTACAAGCAGGCGCAGCTGCAGCAGTGGCAATAGCAGCGACAGCAGCAGCAGTAGCAGCAGCAGCAGTAGCAGCAGCAGCAGTAGCAGCAGCAGCACTAGCAGCAGCAGCAGAAGTATAGATGAATAATAGTACGCGAAAGACACTGACTTTATCGCAGAAGACGCCCAAGGCGGAGACTAGCAGTCGTCGCTCGCGGTCGTTGCGAAGGCGCTGCTGCTTGGTTAGTTGCGCCTCCTCCGCAGCAAATGCTCCGTTGCACCGGCCCATACGCCCCAGCAGCAGCATCAAGAGGGTAAGTTCCTTCGTCTGCAGCAGAGACAGTCCCCCTTGCTGCAGCAGCTCGCAGCAGTTCCTACTTATAAATTCTTCGTCAACTCCTTCTTTCGAATAAAAAAAGGCTACAAAGATCAAAAGCATACGTACGTATATATACATATATATACGTACGTGTAGGTGACACACGCTTATACATGTATACACTGGCAGAATCGCTCGCACTCCTGATGAGCATGTGAGGAGAAGTGCAGAGACCTATGCAGCTAGGCACAAGCCTGGGTCTGCATCGACTATGCATCAATACACAGATATGCAGACACGTCTGAATAAATAGAAGTGGCACGTTCCATGCACATCTACGGCTGCAAAACGCACCCTCGCGCGCAGCCGCGCACATTATATACATATATATATATATATATATATATATATATATATATATATATATACACATACTGCGACACCAGCGGCAGTCAGTAGCAGCAGCAGCCACGCGGATGAGCGCCAGCGCCGTGGGTCTTCCAGCAGGCCCACCGACAGCATTAGGCAGAAGCAGACGCCACGTACGGTCGCACAAGAAAGCAACTGAAGAGACGGCAGCAGCGGCAGCAGCAGCAGCAGCACCAGCGGCAGCAGCACCAACAGCAACGGAAGCACCAGCATCCAGCGGCTGCAGAGATCTACGACAGCAGTAGCGGACGAAACGGTTAGCCGCAGCATTAGCAAAACGCCCTAATGTGGGTGCGTAGCGGCAGTCTCCTACGCAGACCTCGCCACGCACTGCAGCTGTGCATGTGTATGTATACATAAATATATATATATATATATATATAAATATATATATATATATACATCTCTGTAAAAATGTATGTATATATACACGGTCGATATATATATATATATATATACATAGATATCTACGTGTGTCTGCCGAAGAGATATACGACGGCTTTCCACGACGGTGAGATGCGTTTTGTGCTTACGCTAGCACGGGTTGTAAGTGTACAGTCTCCTCCGCACGACTCACTACGCACTACGTATCTGTAGACATATATATATATATATATATATACTCATATACATTTATACGTATACATCTTTGCATACGAATAAGAGGGGATACATGAGTCCGTCTGCCAAGCTGACACAAGTTTCCGGTGCTCACATTATTGCGAGTGCGTTGCAGCGGTTTCACGTGCACACCTCCATTGGGGCTACATCTACACATATATACATGTATATGTATATGTGTGTATATATATATATATCCATATGCGCATATACGATTCATCTATATACACATATATGCATACGACTGAATAGAGGTGTATGCGTTCTTTCTGGTGTGTATCTTGTGCTTACGCTGGAGCTGCCAGGAGCAAGCCCACAACATAAGAACCTCCGCAGCCCACGAAGGAGGAGCTGTATCTGTCCTGCCTTCTTCGGTTGCTGCTGCTACTTCTTCGTCATATGGAGCAGCAGAGACAGCGACAGGAAGATCTGCTGCAGCAGCGGATGACTCCGCAGAGGAGTCAGAGGCCTCCGCTCTTCGCGCGCATGCAGCCAGCAGCTGCTGGAAGATCTCCGACAGCAGATTTCTCAGCGGAACTGACGGCTGCAGCTGGTATCGGAGCTGCAGCAGCAGCGGGGCACACATAAAAGCCGGCAGCAGGCATCATACTCACGACAACTGCACCAGCTGCATCTTGCGTAACTTACAGCAGCGAAAGGAGAAACAGTCTGCATGTCCATGCGTCCTGCAGTAAATGTACCTATATATATACATATAAATATACATATATATATATATATATATATATATATATATATTCACATACATCTATGTACCTACATATGCACATCTACATAAAGATGCAGAAGCAGAAGGAGCGCTTGAGGCCTGTACCGCAAGCGGCAACTGCTTGACTGCCAGTGGCGGCAGAAGCAGCAGCAATAGTACTCCTGCTGCAGCAGCCGGCCCACCAGCGACAAGGGTATACTGACAGGCGCATGGGAGTGCAACTCTGGCACTACGCACACAATCAAAGGACCCTTACATGCGTATTCATATTGTTATATGTATATACATGTAGAAGTATCTGTGCCCACCTGTTCGAAATCAGTGCATGTTAGTATATTTATAGATCTTTGTGCCGGACTGCGTATGTATATATATATATATATATATATATATATATATATACGCACTCCGGCACAGGAACCACGAGGTGATGCGCATGAGCGCCGGTATATGAGCCTTCGGATGTACGCATATAAACACACGGAGCCGTAACTATACATATAGATATAGATACATGAATACATGTATATCCGGCGTCAAACACAAGCGTTAGTCTTTCACGACCACTTTCGTATTATTATCCAGATAAACCGAAGGGACGCGTGGCGTACACAGTAAAATGTGCACTAGTGCATATATATATATATATATATATATATATATATATATATACAAGTATGTGTATATGCGTATATATATATGTATGTATATATACATGAGTATGTATAGAGGTAGGGACGAGAAAAGGGACGCTAGTACGCACAGATGTTCCCACAAGTAAAACAAACCCCACAATGGTATAACTGGGCGGTCCCCAGAAGTTGCACAAGCATATTCTCCCGTATTTAAGTAGAACACGCTACCTTAGCGAGCACTTGTAGCAGTTGCAGCTGCTGCTGTGGGGAGAGCTGCTTCTCGCTACAGTCCTTGTGGAGTTGCTGCAGCAGCGTGGTTGGTTGAGGAGTGCCGGGTGGTTCATCGCGCTCCTCAAGCCGCCGCAACATTTCGAGTAGTTCTTCTGCTTCTCTCTCTCTCCTCACTCACATCACTG
>CATKSN020000135.1:0-41798 GCA_949782905.1 Rangifer tarandus platyrhynchus
AAGTTTACTCGAATACGCATCCTGGTACCTACAGTCCTACTGGAGAGCGGCGCATCCGAGTAAGTGTCTCCAATATGCTTTTTCCCTGCCAGCAAACTTGACGACGCTGTTCGCAGCCTTTCTGCCTGTCGCTGCCTACACCATTTGTCGGCAGACGATAGAATAGGTACAGACGAAGTCAGGCTGGACCCCTTTATTACCAGGAGCGTTATTGGCCCGTCGCCAAAAGCGCCGAAGGGGACCACAGACGCATTCGGCGCCGCTGTAGGCCTCGCTGTTTCCACAGGTACTCTACCTCTGCAGTGTAGTCGTTTCAAGTAACGCAGAGTCACGCGTGGCTTCCACCGTGGTCTGGAGCTTTCCTCTCGGGGCAACGTGGGCGGGCCCAGCCGCACAATTGCGTGACACTGCTGAAGTGATACAGTGGCACACGATGTGTAACCAGGCGTCCCGTAAAACCGCAGAGCACGTCGCTTGTAGCGGGATCTAACTTGCAGAGTTCATTGCCGCCTAGGGACTTGCGGCGTACTGACGTTGATACAAATGCTGGGTTATCCACGTCTTGCACACCACTGAATCTTTGCAGGCGCTACATTACGACACGATTCGAAATGTGGAAGGGTGTATTAGATATGTTGTCTGGCCTACACAGTGCAGAAGTAAGGGCCAAGCCCCGGCCTGACGAGTTTGCTTTTAAAGCGGACGCAAATCCTCTTCTGTAGCACTATGGTCCGCCAACCACATGCAGTCCCCTTGTAGAGTCCAGCTCGACGTGGTATTCCATCAGGATATAAATCTTGCCTTATCGTCCGCCTCCCCCTCCAGCGTAGAAGCAGCTCCGTGCCTAGTAGCAAACAGAGCATGCCTCGGCCCGCTATGCTGGGTCTGTCTTCTGCAGAAATACACCGCCGCGCACTGACCAGATAATACCTGGGTCTACCGTCCTTTCTCTGCATAGGAGGTCTGTGTCGGCCTCCTGCAGACCTCAGCGTCTGTGAGACGAAAAGGCGACAACGCCCTCCACAATGCGGTCTTATGTATATTACCATCTGTGTGTCGACTTTCTTGCGGTGTGCCTCAAGCTTTCACGCGAGGCCGCGCAGCGCACACTACTACGGGGCACGAATTCTGCGTGCTACATTGCTGATTACTTACCTTCTTGAAATTCCAGATTACCTCTGCGCATCTGGGACCTGATAATTGGGGCGAACACGACCAGGCTCTATGGAGGATTTTGAGGCGTTGCAGCCTGGACAGGGGTCGTCGTGGTAAGTGCGCGTGTCAACGTCAAACCTTGCCCGAACCCTGTAGTTTCCCTGCAAGGATGTAGCGATACCTGAATCTCAGGTCACGTGGGCCTCCGCCCTCCGGCTCTTACTGGGGACGCTTTCGCGCATCCGGAGCGCACGGGGCCTGTGGAGGTTGCTTGCACCCCTTGCGGCGTCTCCAGCATCACCTTCACGATATGCACGCGAGTATCCCACGCTGGAGTCACTGCGTACGTCTCGCCTGAGAGTATGCTAGTTCCTCCAAAAGCCAAGAGCGTGCGCGCACGCCCTCCGCGGCCCCTCTGCGGTGGCTCGGCAATGTCGGCCTCCCAGCCTCGCGCTACGCTGTTCCTGCGCCTTCTCTGCTTTTTCAAATCTAGCGCGCAGTGGTTACCCACACCGGCTTCCGCGTTCACCCTGAGCCGATTGTTCTCTTCCGGACCTAGTAGAACTAATGAAATATTCTAGCGAGGGGGCTCCGGGGACGCAGCCGTGCAGTCACCGCTGAGGTCTTTTTGCAGCAAAGCCCACGAGTAGGAAACCAGCTACAATCTGATACCGCTCTGCTTCGGATACCTAAAAGGCGCCGTGGGCAGGCTCTGCTTCGGAGAGCATCGCTGCGTATCAAAAAGGCAACGACGGTTCACCTTCGCTACAAAGCCCTTCTACATATTAACAGATGGGGCAATCCAGCTAGCGGCGGCAGACTCCTTCCTCCTCCTTCGGGCGGATGTGTACAGCTAGCGTACTGTGTCACCGCATAGCGCACGGCTCTGCTTGGTGCATTTCGAAAGACGACACTATGCTGTCGGTCTGAAACGAATTCCGTGCCTAGCTAATGCAGGTGTGGTGCCGTGAGCCTGTCATAAGTCCGAGTCACAGTACTGACCGGTAACAGTTCCCTTATTTCCTCGGGATGATGCACTTGTCAGCAGAAAAGAGAGAGATTTTTCCGTGGTGCGCGGTCCCGCCTAAGGCCTGTCCAGCGGGTTGTAAGTTCCAGCTCACTTCCTAGTAAGTAAGTAAGCCTCGCCACCACTACAATACCAGCCTTAGCACCCCCGCGAGCAATACCGGATTCTAAGTATCATAATCTTCCTTGACCGTTTGCTCGCGCATCGAATGATGCGTTAACCGCAAGCACCTACAGCATATCCTTCTTCAGTATTCCCCTCCTACTCCATGTGGGTGATGCGGAAAATGCAGCGCGACAGGAACAGATGTGGCGACCGTCAGGCGATGCTAGGCTCTTTTTACCGTCATCGTCAGCGCCCGGGAGTCGCATGCTCGCAGAAGAGGGCCCCAATGACGCTCTGCACCGCGCGACGGCTGCGCTTATGTGAACAACGGATACGTCGTTGTATCCCTACACTTTGCAGCTGTCTCTGCGGGAACGGTGGTCGCACACGCTGGTGCAGGCGAGCGTCCTGAACGCACGATATCTAGAAGAACTATTCTGAACCTTCCTCGCCAGCGCTGTACAACGACATAATCAGGCTTGCTGGCGCCCTCCACCGACTCGCTCGCTCGTCTCTTCGCGACCTGACGTCATGTGTACGGGACCGGCGCACAAACGCCTTTTGCCACGTGACTACAGACACTGTGCGAACGACCCGTACCCTCTCGCATCCAGCTCTTTCGGCGCATCAGCCAGTGGGCGGACTGTATATACATCTTTTTCTCATCTGCGCGCACTCCCTTCAGTTTCAGTTGCCGAACTCTATCCTACGAGTACGCACCGTGGCGCGACTTTTCCGGTGTTGAAGCGGTCTCTAGGTATCCGCGCTGTCCTGGCGCATATGCGCCGCGAACTCGAAGCAGGCATGCAGGGCGCTGATTCGTCCAAGCACCACAGAAACAGTAGCAGTACGTGATGAATTCGCGGGCGCGTATTCAGCGTCGCGGCTCCCGCATCATCTCTCCGAGGTCTCGTGCTATGCCTGCAGCAGCTGCATTCACTCCACTTCGTGCCACCCACGAAAGGGCACCGAGCTTAGCGTTGCGCGCAGTACGATTCGGGGCGCGTACACACGCGCACATATACTACAAAACGGTATATGCCAACACAAAGCCCCGGCGGCAGTGATATTTCCTGCCCTGCTGAGGCCGGCGGTGTACTAGATTGCCGGCGGTACTGTAAAGCACCTAGTGTTACGAGGACAAATCTGGGCTTCAGTGTTCTGTCGTGCAAGTGCTTCTGATGCGCGCAGAATCGAACACACGCACGCACATGGTGGGTTTTTCCTTTGATGCTTTCGGCGATGATCCCCTGTCCGCGTCGTCCCAAGTTCTTGTAAGGACACCTAATCCATTTCCTTCATAATAAAGCTGAGCGCGATACACCGCCAGGACGAAGAGCGTCGAGGCGGAGTCTGCTAGACGTCGTGCACTCTTCTAGCAGTGTAGTACGATCAACTGGCATCTCGGACCTCGCCTCAGCGCGAAGAACAGCAGCGTCTCCTGTTCCACTCACTGCAGGGATGACGAAGGCTTCGGTACTCCTAGGAGGCCCCGCCGAGGTAGACAGGGCCGGCGAGTTTCGCGATCAGTATTTGCGCAGCTAGTTCATTGTTTCCGCTGATTTCACTACGCGAATGGAACAAGACTGAATCCGACGTTATGCTGCCAACAGGCTTCGCGCCAGACAGCCGTAATACGAAGAAGACCGGGCCCTCTTCGGCAGCTTCGGCAGCTGCGGAGAACGACAAAAGGTCTTCCGTTGTCCCGAGTTTGTGTCACCACCCCCCGCTGCGTCACCGCATGCCAGGCGGAAGCGCGCTGGTACCTTACGCAGAACTTTAATGCAGCCAGCGTCGTTGCGCTGTTGCGAAAGGAATTGCAGCAGTTGAAACAACATGCTTAGCTTTGTACCCTTCTCCTTGACCTTGCCTGCTCGTGGTTGATGTGCAGGTTTCAAAAACGGATCGCTGCGGCATGTGTTCGACTGCACACGCGCTAAAGGTGACAGGACCAGGAATTTTCATTGTAGTACCGAGAATACCGGCACTGGCGAGGTAGTTGAAAGAATTATCATGCCCCGTGAGCAGACAGAACTCTGTGAACTGCTGGCGGTGAACGCATCTAAGCATCACTGGTGGAGGCACAAATGTAGTCACGGAGGTCTTGACGCGCTCCACGTTTGTTTTAGGAAGAGACATATGGATGCCCACATTCAACGTGAAATGCGTTGTGAGACCGCCTAATATACCGCATCGTGCTGCAAATAGCCAGCCTCGCCTGATGACCTCGACACTCAGGACCGCCAATCGACTGTACTCCAGCCGTTCCGTAAAAATTCACCTAGAGCACTATTGCGCACGTAGCATCTCGCAGATGTCGGCTTCCACTTGCCAATCCGTGAAGGCGTTTTCAAATTGACATTACCTTGGCGTCGGCGCTGCGCTCGCGTCAACCTTCCGCATACGGAATAACGTCATCCTCCACAGTCTAGACTGCAAGTCTCCCGCTGGCTCGCTGGGTGTTGCCGTCCGCCGGGACGTCCCGTCGCTAGAGAATCTGAACCCAGATATAGCAGCTAGCTGGGAGACCTGCGTTGGCGTCGTGCTCTTAGCGAGGAGCATGGACTGCAGTGCTGTCCAGGCGTAGCCCTACTATTCTCATCGCTCCTCTTCGCTTTAGTGAGCCTGCACTGCGTGTTCCGACACACCACGCTGGAGTGAGAGCTGAATCTAACTACGCGGACAGTACATACTAGCTTGACAGTTTTCACACGGTCTTGGTTGCGATTCGCGTGAGGCGCTGCGGAAGGGTTCAAGCACTTCGTCACGATATACGTACACATACCTACATTTACGCCCGTCAAAATTTAGAGCCACTGCTTTCGCAGACGCTGCGCTTTATATACTCAGACGCGACATCCTCTCTCCCACGTTTGCCGTACTGCACCCTCCGGGGCTACCCACGCTTACGACACGCTACCCAGTAAGTGTCTCTTCTTGTATTCTCCAGTGAGAGAGGTCCTCCGAGCCCCGAAGCACCAGTGGCCGTGCGCGCGCAGAACTCTCTCCCTCACGCATAACACTCTCGACCACGGCGCTGCCTTGAGCTACCGTGCAAGCCTACGGCCTCCCCTCTTGAGACTGTCTCCTTTATAAGAGCCCGCTTCATTCCGCCTCGCCGTAGTTTCCAGGCGATGCGCTAGAGAGTCTACAGAGATGTTCTGATTGGTGACGTTCTGCATCCACAGACTGCCTTGTCACGATGCACAAAGCCCTTTTTCCTGTCAGACGCCTGAGATATGGATGGAAACATATGAGCTGCCCGTCGCTGGGACGCCCAGGCAGATGCGTGGCCTGCCTACTGCTGATATACATGCATGGTGGTTCCGCGAAGTAGAGGTAACTTGCCCTCTTTACAACGGCGGTCAGCGGGACAAAAGCACGAGCAGCCACCTGAAGGGCGACAAAATTGCTGCTGCTCCTGCTGAGCTAGTCAGTCTGAGGTGTGGACAGGCTCTTCTTTTGATGCCGCTCACTTTCTCTTTCTGCTCCATCCGTTCCGGAAACACAAAGCTATGGTGTGTAGAGGCCCTCACGCAAACTCTCTGTCCCGGAGCGCAACTCTGATGTCGACCCCCTTGCTTAGAGTATGGAGCGCAGCCGTGTTGCCCACCTCAGTGCCGAAGTTTCTTGCAGAGCGAAGGATAACAACTTTGCCTGCTTCGTACGGGCCGCAGGAAAGCCAGAATGCACGTAATCTTACAGCGTCTGATCCTCAGTCGTCGCATTCGTCAAGGCTAAAGTGCGATCGATCGACCGCTCTCCTCGACGTCCGCGGCGAAGGGTGTAGAACATGCCTGGTCCACACGATATAAGTGCACTACAGAAGTCTCCGCCCTGCTTCTCCCTCGCAGGCAACTCCCGTGACTGCGGAGACTAAACACATTCTATCCATCCTTCACCGTCCTCCTCGGCAGACCCTGCGTCCTCCGTTGCGCCAAAGCAGAATGCAACGCGCAAAGAGAGACTCCGGAAACGCCCAGGCAAGCGCACTCGCCAGTAGGTTCAACACTTGCGCTAGGGCCTCGCCAGTAGGATCCACACTTGCGCGAGTGTCGCTGTTCTCACCTGCTGCTGGAAGTCGCAAGCGAGCGCAGGAGTGGCCGCGGCTTTCATGCGCCTGGGTCGTAGTCTAGGCACCATCCTCCTAGTTACTTTACGTGTAACCTACCACGCACAGTAGAACGCACCGAAACGCCCTTGAACGCGTTCTGCGCACAGCTGCGGAAGCGTGTGGACAGCTCTCCCTGATGCGTACCGAACCGACGTGCAAGGTTCCCTTGGCGCTTGAGAAGACAAGACGTGGCGTACGCCCGTTTGATTCCCATCCGTGTTCGCAGCCAATCCACCAGTAGACAGCCTCTCTACTTATTTCTCGCCTCCGAGCAATATTTGTAGATGCACACGCTAAAAATTGTACTACGCATAAGGAGCGCCACGTACGGGCTTCCGTCTCCATATGCCTCGCCTTACTCTCCATACTCGCTCTCGCTTGTCTTTTAACCGGACCGACCCTTCAACAATGTACATTGAAGGCGGGGCAGAAGCAGCCGTTAGAGGACTCCGCTCGGTTGCGCGAGGTTTCCTTGCCTTTGCGGCTCCGCCACAGCGCGCCACAACGCATCTGGACGCTTTCACGCTGCGGCACCGAGAAGCGTCGCTCCCGTAAGCGCGGCGGACATGGTAATTGTTCGCTTCTGACATCGCCGAAGTTCATGTGCATGGAACGGGAAGGTACTACTTGCTGGCACTGCCACGAATATGAGCCTACACAAACACGGCCACCTCCCAGTCGGCTGCTACTTGAGCTACTTTAAGTAAATGATAGCACCCTACTGCGCCGAAGAGTAGGGATGCAGGTGAATGCATAATATCTCGATTTCGGTGCAGTGTTAAGTACAGCAGGAGAAGCCCCTACCATGAGTACGTGCTTGTGCACTGTGTTTGTCCGTTGCTTCCTACAGTTTCCAACCCTTTTTCTGCGAAAGCGGCGGTTCCTGGGCCAGCACTTTGTACGTCCCTCTAATAAGATGATCTCCTGGCATAATTGTAGCGCCGCTCAAGGCTGGGGCGGAGCTTGCTCGCCCCCCCGCCTTCTACCGATGGACCCAAAAGGAGTACGTGTAATACACGCTGTGGCCTCGCCTCGTGGGATGTCGGCCCCTGCCGGCTGCTGCAATCTCTGGACGCTCCACCAGACCGCACTCCTGAATAAACGGCACTTGGTGCTACAGGTACGGGGGTGTATGCCCGACTGCACAAATTGGAGAGCGAGGCTTTACTTCTTCGCCGAGACTGTGAATCCGCTTCACAGTGTTGGCCCGGCATCCGTCCGGCAACTAACAGGGTCGAAGAACGTCGTCGCAACCACAAAGCAGGCTAGAGCCTGCGCAGAAAGTCGAGAGCAGCAATCAAGACTCCTTCACAACCTGCGAAGCTCCTATAGCCCCGACGGTGCGTCACAATGCCAAAATCACGGGTACCTGGGGGCCGGTTGGAGGGTGTTATCTGCACAACAGCTGCCAGGGATGTCCAGATAAGCTCAGCAGTGTACACCGGTGCCGCAGGTACTGCTCTCGCGTGAGGGTTCCTATATCTTCGGTGCACTCGTCTTGAGAGGGCGACAACGCAGCACCCGACGTGGCTCTGATAGCGCGTTTGAGCTTCCTTCTCGAGACGGCAAAGTCAACAGAGCCGTGCCGTTGTATCAAGTCGACGCAGTAATACCTTGGTTGGGGGGTTTTTACGTACGCGATATCTCGGGGAAGATCAGAGCGCCACGGGTGCGGGCGGATAAGGGATCCAACGTGCAGGTGTCTGGCGCCTCCGCTGGCGTGCAACGTGTACCGAGCGGTACAGGCAACGGTTTCCCTTGTTTTGTTTAGCACGGAACGCGCAAACGCCCGCGCCGCGCACCTTTTACAATGTAAAATCAAGCGGTACAGCGGATGCCGCACAGAGTAATAGCGTTCCGCTCGCAAGTCGGCATCAGGCGTCACGCTGCCATAGATCGGGCGCTTCCTGGAGTGCGTGCGCACGTCATTCTGTACGACGGAGTCTATCCTCTCTCTCTCCAAAACGCCATAGGCAGTCCTCCTGACGCCGCCCCCCACGCAAGAGCGTAAGCCTAGCGTTGCCGCTAGGTTGGCGGCGGCATTTCCCGTGAGAAACGCGTCGTCCTTGGACCCCGTCAAAACCTCGCGGACTGACCTCACTTTTCGTAGCACGACGCTGCAGTTCAACGGTCTAAACAGCGCAGACTCGTTTCCCAGCCGCGAAGGACTTCACGTTCTCTATATTGAACAATGCTCGATCAGCAAGGGTGTCCACAACAAGTGTTTTTGCCAAGCCCTCCTCCTAATGCTTTATGCGCGCGTATCCCCCTTCAGTGTGTCTCAGCACCGCAGAAAAAGTGCCAGGCCATATAATAGGCGCGTGCCTGCATGCGAATACTAACACCGTCGATTCCGCACACGAGCGCACCAGTTCATACTATAGCTTTGTATCGATGCGCACTAGCGCATCTGTCGACATACACGTCGCTACCGGTGGGCACGGAGAGGAAGAACAGCGTGTGATAAGGCAATCACGATCGGCCACATCACTAGGTGTGGTGCGTACAGGGGCTTCCGCCTAAGCGGCGCGGGTCCTTGCTTACTCAGATATAGATCTGTAGCTGGCGATCGCTAGAGCGTGGGCCTTGCTGCTATTACTTACGTTGCTTCGCACCCAACCAGCGTATTCGGCGTGCAAGGCTCCTTGCCGTTCTGCTGAGGATTGTGCCCCTAATCCAGACGTCTGCAAAGCTCCGCCAAAATTCTAATGTCCTCGGCGCCAACGCGCGGTCTCCCGTGCCTTTCGACGGCCAAGAAGGATGACAGCGCACGCAATTTAGTCATCGTTTAGCCGGATGCTCTTCTTGGCATCGGAATGAAGGGCGGCAAGGGAAGAGTTTTTCCTCCTTGCAGTGCTGCCCAGCTACTACTCTCGTGTGCGCACAGAGGCGTAGAGCCTTGTTACGTCGAAAGATTTGACTATCGTTTTGCGTCATCGACCGCAACAAGTGCGTCTGCGCTAGCGGAGTCGACCGGATTGCTGCAGACGCTGGAGGTCTGTGATAGTAGCCCGCTGCGCCTCCATTGCTGTTTCCTGAACAGGTCAGGCGAAGAGATGTACTTGAGCTACGCTCTGTGTCAACGGAGTGAAGCCTCTTCTTCCACCGATGCCTGCTCCACTCCGGCTCTACGCTAATCAGCTGCAACGCGACGTCAGCCTTTTATAGGGTCAATGAACGCATAGACACATACGAGAGACAAGGGCACAACAGTGGATGAGTGCCCGTGCCGAAATGAGCTGTACGTTCGGTGCCCTACGAAGAAGTAGACCACCGCCGATGGCATCTTTGCAGTAGGGTAGCTTACCAACTGCCAGTGTTGCACGGTCCTCGTGATACACTTGTTCGGTGTCGCAAGGTTTCAAAGCCCGCGCCCCACACTTCTTAGCCAGGTCTGTTGACGCCTTCACTATGGTTGGATCCTCCCTGCACGCGAGAGAGAAGCACTGTGTGGTAAAGATAAGGCACGTCTCATTTCTCTCTACAACACAACGGCTAGAGCAGACAGGGTCTTCCGCGTCGCCCTAGTTCGCTGTCAGTGCTCCGCGCATCCAGCGTGTCCACTCCTCAGTCCTTGCTCAGGCCCGTCGCGGACGCCATACACCATCGGCACCGCCTGATGTAGTACTTATCGTCTTCTGCAGGAATCTCCCTACCATCAGTGTCACCGTCACTTCACTAAAGACAGCACCACCGCCACCGCAACGCAGAGGCCCTACGCGTCTCTTGCCGTACTGATCGTCGTGGCGCCTTCCCGCACTCCAAGATAGACCCCCGCTTACAGCGTGTTTCCCTGCTCTTATTCGCGCCATAGCAGAACGTCAACGTGCAGGGTGTCAGGATGCAGCAGCAGACCTGGAAGCATTCTTGCTATGCTCCAGCGCAAAAGCCAGTTTCTGCAGCGCCTGCCATCGCCAGGTTGCCCAGCCAGACACGCGTATTGCGCCCGGTTCCCGGGGCCGAGACGGGCCGCCACCACAGACGCAACACGTGATAGAGAGAACAAAAAAGGCTTGGGACCGTTGTGAAAATGGCGGGCAAAGACCCGCGTGCGCCGGAGTCGTCGTGCACACAGGAGATTTGAAGCAGCTCTTGTGCATAGACGTCTCACCGGCACAGTAGGACGGGGTTCCCATTAGTCAGTCACCCATTTTCATAGCCCTTCACGTGGCTCTCGCCTGTTTCTGTCCCGTCTACGCATGCCGCCGTCCCACACCGTGCGTAGTTCCTGCATTAATCCATGTCCCATGGCCCAGCAGCTCTCGGGGATTCAGCAGTCGCGTGGTCTCTTACAATTACGGAACACTCTTTGCGTGCCCTCCTTTTATGTACGGCGTCCTCATATACCCGCTGTCCACAAGTGCCTCAGCGTAACGACGACCTGAAGGGGTATACGAAGCTTTGGGCCTATCCACCGCCATTCACACATCAGCGACGCAATGTACGTCACCTCTGCCTGCGTGCGGTCTTTGCGTCGGCTTGACGCCAAACTCTGCGTCCCTGTGCTGCCTTACAGAGTAGAGCCTCTGTAATGGTGTCGGACTCGACGCCGCGAGGCTGTTGACAGGAATTATATCGGAAATGCGAAAATACATATGTATGCATGCATATATAGACATCAAGGTATTAGGTACACTGGCATAAACCTCGACTTTTAAAGCTTCTCTCCGTCCTTCAAGCGACCAGGACTGCGCTCCGCAGGCGGCGTCACTTCAGCTCGTCAGGTGCAAGCAGCATGTAACAGCTTCCACACGGGCGCCCCACTGCGCTCTTTTGCGACAGGTGGGGATGATCCCACTCCCGTGTGACGCGTTTCCCCCCGGCTGGCTCGTTCAGTTGACGAAACCTTCTTTGTAGCAAGCTACCCTTCGCGTGAAACGAGGTCTCTGTGCCCCCTCCTAAATAAGCCGTGCGATATATCATCGGGCTGGTCAACTCTGGGGTTCTGGTTGCAGTTTGCACGTGGAGTGAGATAAAAAGAGAGCATCGCAGGCGGTGGCACCCGCATGCCGAACGCTGGTCCTGCGCTTTCCACAAGTTTTGCAGTTGCGAAACCCGCTAGCGCTACCCGAGCGGTCCCGGAGGCACACGTGCATCTTCGCAGATCTCACAGTAAGCGTTGACACAATGACTTTATTGCTTGCGCTGGTCCCGGTGGCCTCTGTAGTCCTTGGGACTGCGCAGCCGGCCCTTTCTCATAGTGTTGAGACTCCTTCACGGCGTTCAAGCCGTGGTTGTGCCCCCGGCGCATCGACGCGAGAGACAGACCTGATAGTAGCTCATGATGCTACAGCTTGCTCCCGGCAAAATAAAAGTGTTTAAGCCCACCATACCGCCGCCGAAAGAGTACAGGTGCTCACCGTGTAAGTGTGGCTAGTGAAGGCACCTACTCCGCTGACCGGAGGGCTTCTCCCGGAAACGCGTGCGTGCACCGCTCGCCGCAGGTCAGTCAACGTCGCTGTTGACGAGCGTGGCTAGAGCGAGAGTTACCGTTATGTCACAAGAACAAAACTAGGGAAGGCGGCGTGAATCGGGCACTATACGGCGGCCGGAATACTTCTGCAACCACAGTTCAAATGTTGGCGGCCCTCTTCAAACTCACCGTGCATCGTTTGGGTGTCCCATTACGTATCGGACACTGTGAAAATTGCTCAGCCAGAGACGTCTAGATGCCCTCGTCGCGTGTCCTTTCGAGTTACAAAGGGGGTCTCACAGGAATTGTTGCATAGGCTTGTGGCTCTCGCTTCGAAATTCAAAGTTCAGCTCTCGTGCAAATGTACCGAGGCCCGCGAGAGAGAACCGACCGGGTTCACCGTGTCGGAAGCGTCAGCCGCAAATCACTCCCTCCTCATTCACACCGACGTCGCCGTTATGTAGAGTTCTGCGGCCGCCAACTACTGGCGTCAGCCTCCACCATGCAGACTCCCGCTGTCCTCCGTCGCGCATGGGGATGTCTACGGCTCGTCCAGGTGTTACCAGCGCTTGCGCGGCAACGTCGCCGCACAGCTTTACCGGATTGTTTGGAAACAGCTTTTTCTTTTCGCCGAGACAGGTTTTTCTGCCGGTGTGCACAGTCGTGCGTAATTAGCATGGACGCAGACGACAGGTTTTCTTGCATATGCTTTCTTCCCGTTCCCGATCCGCACCCCACCCGCTCTTTACCGTCGGCTGGCCTCAACGTAGGACACATTGCCGCGTTTTACACTAGGCATGGGCACGATAATTCACCGCGACACCACAAATGGCACCTACCCACTGAGGAATTCACATCGTGGTTTCCAGTCGTAGTTCCCGAAGCATCTGCTGGGTGCCACGCCCTAGATTACTGCCGTCGCACGCGCCCCGGCGCTGTCTGTCTCGAAGGTCTGGTGTACCTGGGCCTACCGGGGTAGTTCTGCCTTGCCGTACTACAGCCGCTATTCAGCTCTCGCTGAGGCCGCTCTGCATGTCAGCACTGCGTCATGCCTGCACGGCTCTGCGGCTTCCAGCGTACGGTTTTCTGGGCTGCTCCGACGTGTACGTAGTTTGACTGCGTCGGTCCTATTGCTTGGTGCCGTCACTTTGGAGTGGTGCTTTGCGAATCTCTATGCGACAAGGATGATGCGGGCGCGGGCCATGCGCTATGCATACTTGTGCACCCGACAGTACAGAGGTGGCATTCCTCGGAGAGCTGTCACAGTTCCAGCACTGTACTTTCTTCTCCGAACACGTTACCACCAAGGACGCTAGGTTTTCGACACGTGGCAGCAGTGCACATTCCTGCTGGGCTTAGAAAGGCAATTCGGGCGCCCCAGTGACTTAGCGCCATTCAGGCCTTGCATTCGGGCCGAAGGCACACCACCAGTCCTGCATTCCGCCAGAGTCCAAGGAAATGCACGAGAAGGCCTAGGAGATCCCTGTTTGCGGAAGGTGGATAACGACGCTTCTTCAGTGCCTATATGAAACACAACTGTTGCCACATTGTGTCAACTCAGAGCGGCGATCTGTCATCCGAGCGGCGGCACTTTCGCGTCTGTCTCGCACAGTTGTGGAAGTTTTTCTACGCTATGCAGCGAGTGACACGTAAACAAAGTTTCGAGAACAGCGTAGCATACTCTCTCCCGCTGGTCCACGAAGTTCCGCAACACAACGCTATAGTATGAAGGTGCTTTGGAGTACGTTAACCTTTCCCCCCCCCCCCCCCCCCAGCCACTGCTAATCCACCTCTGGTACCTGCAGCCGTGCTCAGAGTACGGGTTGTAGCTTTTGAGAGAATCTCCGTCGTAGCGGTGAAAACGCTGCGTGCGGGAATGTCTTTCGTCGCCATTCCTCACGATTTAGCAGGGAAGACAGAGGCTTGCCACGACGCATTTTCCGAGGGCACACTGGTACAACCTACAGCGCCAGCGGTCCCGCGCGAGCAGTGGTTCATCGCGTCGTTGCGAACAGCATAGACCACGCCTCCTGCGCGCGACAAGGCTGGTCTCTACTTCTACAGCGGCCTCTGCACTACTTATCGCCGTTGGAAGCACCCGACACCAGGGCTACAGCTACCTTTCTGTTAGGTCTCACCATCCTCCACGGCAAATCATTCGTCCTCGCTCGCGCCAGACCAAAAGAGCATTACGCGGACACGGAGCCCGAAGTCGCTCACCCGGCAGCATTTACCAGCGACAGCGGCGAGTGCTCACCTCTCGCTGGATGTGGCAAGCGACCCCACGCGTCGCCGAGTCTTTCATGCGGCTGGGTCATAGTTGGAGCGCGGTCCTCATAGCAGCTACTTCCCGCGTAGCGTTATGTAGCACGAGAATGCGCCACAATACGTTTTCGGAGGCGCTCACACACAGACCTGAAAGTGTGTAGAAAACCCCCTCGGATTTCTAATGAAGCGAAATGAGACGTCTCTTTAGGTGCTGATGAGATAAGGTGTGGCGGACGCCCATTTGATTGCCGTCGCCGTCCGCAGTCGATCCCGCAATGGCCAGACTGTGCTTCCGTCCGCTGCTCGCCTCCGAGCAACCCCCACAGATGCAGACCGTGCAAGCTATACTAAGCATCAAGAGCAGGGCGTGTTTTCCCCCGGCTCCATATATCCTGTCTTTCTCTGCATAGTCGCTCTGCCCTGTCGGCCACTCGAGCCGGGCCTTCAACTGTGTACACTGGGCGCGAGGCCGGAAGCAGCCGCTAGAGGAATTCATTTCGATGTGTGGGGATTGCTTGCCTTTGCGCCCGTGCCAAGACTAGTATAAACAGTTCTCTCTTCACCACCAATGAACCTCGATCCAGTGATGGCCGGAAACACGGTGACTGTTTGATGTTGAAATTGCCTGCAGTACATGTGTATGGAAACCCGCGACCAGAGGGCACTGACATACCTACGAGCAACGTTTAGCACAGCTATGTCCAATAAAGCTGAGACCGAAAGTAAATTCAGTGAATAATGATACTCTGCTGCGCCGGATTGTGCATGTGCACGTCACCTGCACTTCGCAGCAGCTGCTGAGTACAGCAGCAAAAGTCTCTACCATGAGCATATCCTCATGCTGCGCGTTTGCCCGTTGTGTCCTGCATTCAAAGGCGCTTTTCTCGCGGAAGCACCGGTTTCCGGGCCAGGGCGTGGTGTGTCTTCCTTATAAAAGGATCCGCAGGCATACTTGTCGCGCCGCTCAAGGTCGGAGCAAAGCTTGCTCGGCTCCCTGCCCTCTCCCGATAAACCCTAACGGGGGGCGCGTAACGCATGCCACGGTGTCGTCTCATGGGGCGTCGGCCTCGCCGGTTCCTACAAACTTTGCACGCCTCACCAGGCCGCAGTCCTGAGTAAAGGACAATTGCGGGCACAGATAGGAGCATGTATGCCCGACAGGACGCACCGGACAACGAGCTCTGTTTCTTCGCTGACACTGGGAGATTACCGCATCCGGCGGCATGCGGCCTGCCTCCAACCGCCCCGGTAAGCGCCGTCGTAACAGCGAAGCAGGCAGAAGCCCGCGCAAGAACTTGAAGAGAAGCAACTAAGGCTACTTCACGAATTGTCGAGCTGCTGTTGGCCCAACAGTCTGTCAGACTGCTGCCCCCATGGGTACGTGGGGAGCGCGTTAAGGACCTACTTGCAAATTAGCCGCCAGGGGAGGCCGGATAAGCTAGCCGTATACAGGATTGCTGCAAGTACTACCCTTGCATGAGGCTTTGCGTGTCATCCATGCACTCGTCTCGAGAGGGCCACAACGCTGCCCCCAGCGTGACTCTCACGGCCGGTTCGAGCGTCCTTCTCTACGCGGCCTAGTCAACAGAACCGTGCTGCTGTATCAAGTCGACGCAGCTATACCTTTGCTGGGGGTATCCGACGCACGCGATATCTTGGAGAAGACCAGATTCCCACGGCTGCGGGCGGTTAAGGGATCCAACGTGCAGGTGTCTGGCACCTCCGCTGGCCTGCAATGTGTACCGAGCAATATAGGCAGTGATATTCTTAGTTGTGTTTGGCATAAAAAGCACACGTGGCCGCGCCGCGCACCTTCTACAAGATGAACCGCGGAGAGACAGTGAATGATGTACGGACTAGTAGCCCTCAGCTCGGAAGCAGTCGTTCGGCGTTGCACTTCGGCGTACCGAGATTCTTCGTAGAGGGTGGGCACACATCATTCTCTGCAACGGAGTCCACCCTCTCTCTCACAATCCGCCAGAGGCAGTGCTCTGACGCAGTTACCCACGCAGAAGCTTAGCGTCACCCCAAGGACGGCGTGAGCATTCCCCATGGGAAGCGCAGCGTTTTTCGCGGACTGCGGAGCGTGTCATGGGCTCGCAGGCTCGCTCGTCTTGTTTGTAGCAAGGCCCTGCGGTGAAGGGATCTACACTCTTGAGTGTAGACTCGTTTCTCAGTTGCGAAGAGCCACACGTTCTCAACGCAGAATGGTTTTTGAGCAGTGGAGTCTCGACGGCAAATGTTTTTGCCGAGCTCTACCGATCACGCTTTGCGCGCACGTATTCTCCTTCGATAGGTCCCAGTACCCGCAGAAAGGATGCCCCACCAAATAGTAAGGTCGGGCACGCAGGCGGATAGTAACGCCGTTGGTTCCCCTCACGAACGTACTAATGCACGCCATAACTTTGTGTCGATTCACATCAGCGCATATGTTGACATACACCCCGCGAATGTCGGCTACGGTGACGAAGGACAGCCTATAAAAAGGCACTTACAATTGGCCGTGACGTAAGTTAGGGTGTGTACGATGGCCTTTCGCCGAAGCGGCTGAGGCCTTTGCCACTCAGATAAACACCCGTACCACGCGGCCGCTAGACCCTCGGTCGTCGCTACGAGAGATGCTGCTTCCCAGCCATCGACTGCAGTCGGCGTAAAGGGCTTCTTATCGTTCTGCCGAGGATCATGTCCGCCCTGCCGACGTCCATGAAGCTCCAACGGATCGTGATGTCCTCCCCATTATCCCGAAGTATACGTATTTTGCGGCCTTCGATTGCCGAGGATAGTCTGGGCGCTAGCTCTGTGGTCAGAGCTGGTCTCCCCCGCATCGAGCTGAGCGACCGCAAGAAAATGGTCTCCTCCCCACTGCAGTCCTTCCCAGCTGCTATCGGGTACACACGGAGGCACAGGGTTCCGCCACGTGGAACGACTTCGGCGGTGGTCTAGGGCCATCTGCAGCAACAACTAGTTACAGGCTAGCGACCTTGGTCGGACAGGACCAGCAGAGTGCCGCGCGCAATGTCCTCATTCCTGTTGCCTGTAGAGAACACGCCGAAGGGGCTACTAGAGGTCTGTGCTGTGTTAAAGGGTTGCTGCCCTTCTGCAACCCAGCCTGGCTTCGTATTCCAACCAAGGGAGTTTCGAAGCAGACGCTGCAACCAAATTTTTCCCATGTCAATGAGAGTATCGACATAAACAAGGGACAGGCCTACAGCACTGGACGGGGTGCCATTCTCATATAAGCTCTACGCAATATGCTCTGCACGGAGTAGTTTATCGCCGATAGCATCTTTGTCATGCTTAGCTTACCATCTGTTAGTGGTGCACCACCCCTCGGAATACACTTGCACGGGGTCTCACTGCTCTAAGGCCCGCGCTCTGTTTTTCCTCAGTAGACCCGGTGCCGACGTCACCGTGCTCGGGCCTGCACGGGGCAAGAGAGAAGCAGAATGAGGCGACAATCAGGCGCCTCTCCACTTCATATAGCACAACGGCTGGCTGAGCAGACAGAGTCCTCCGCGTCGAGGCCGTTCGCGGAAAATGCTCCCGGCGTCCAGCGTCCCCCATCCTACGGCGTCGCTCACGCCCGTCGCGAAGGTCGTACGCCGAGGTGCCGCCACCTTGTGCAGAAAATTTCGTCGTCCGCGATATTTTCGGCTATCATCGGTACCCACGTCCTCGTCACTACAAACACCACCACCACTGCAGCGCAGAGACATTATTCATTTCTTACGGTAGTGATCGTCGTGACGCCTTGCCACACTCCAACATCGGTTCTTATCTACGATATGTCTTGTGGTGTTACTCGCGCCACAGCAAAGCGTGAATGTGCAGCGTACGAGCAGGCCGGGAGGAACCCTGGAGTTCTCCGAAACTGGACCGCTTCTTGCAGCGCTCACCGTCGCCGGGCTGCCGAGCAAATCAGGAACGTCGCACCAGCTTGCAGCGGCCGACAAACGGCTCCAACACATATGGAACAGAGCATCAAAAGAACCAAGCAAGAAGTAGCCTCGGGCATGGCGGGCAGAAGCTCTGGCGCGCGGGAATCGCCGTGGACAGTGTGGGGTGAAAGCAGCACTTCTGCACAGGTTTCTCATCTGCGCAGTTGGACCAAATCCCCGCGAATCATCAGGCCTGTTCCACACCCCATCACATGCTGCCTGCATACTTCTGTCCCACCTAGGTCTGCCGGCGCCCCGCACTGTGCAGAGACCCCGCATTGATCCATGGGCCTCCGCTCAGCGCTTTTCCGGGCTTCCGCAGCCATGTGGCCTTCTACAAGTGCGAGAAGCAGCCAGTGTTTGCCCTTCTGGATGTACGGCGTCCTCATATCCCCGCCCTGCACCCGTGCTTCCCCGTAATGAAAAGATGAAGACGTCTAGAAGGCTCCGTCCTGTCGATCAGCATTAGCACATCAGTAGCGCAGTGTGCCTCGCGACTGCTCGCGTGCGGTCTGCGTTGTCTTCACGGTAGCTAGATGTCAGCTTTCATCCCCCTGAACCGCCCTAGAGAGAAGAGCTTTGTAGCCGTGTCAGACTCTACATTGCGGCACTATAGGGAGGTCAGATACGGGATACGGGATAACACATACATGTATATGTTGTTTGTCTACATTAGGATCATCCAAACGAGCGTAAACCTCCATTCCTGGGAGTTCTTCTCAGTCTTGAAGAAACCTAGATGGTCCTTCACCGGCGGTGCCACGCCGCGTCGCCTGCTGCGAGGCGCAAGTATGAAACTCACGTATGGCTTCCACACAATTCTGCCCTTCGTCAGCCGCCGAGGAGCGTATATGATGCGTTTCCCCGGTGATTGCTCGTTTCAGTTGTGGACATCCTCCTTATAGCGAGCTACATTTCCTACGGAAGAACGTAGCTCCGCTCCCCTGTTTAAACGGTGTGGCCCGCCACCACCCTCGCCAGTCTTCTTGCAAACAACTGTTCCTCTTTTCTGCTTTTCCTGGGCGGAGGTGGAAAGTAAGCGGGCGTCGCAGCGGACCCGTCCAGACCGGCGGACCTCGGCACGGTCCTCTGCACTGGCTCCACATATGCCAACGGGGGTGGCCCTCTCACGAAGTCCTCGAAGTTGTCGATGATTATCTGGAGTATCCGGGATAATCGCTAGCAGACGGGACCCGCTGTCTGCTCCTATACAGAAGGCAGCTAGAAAGACGAGGTTGGACATTCAGGTTCTTGCCAAGCTCCATCCACGGGAGGGCGTAATGAGCTGGCAGCCGGGCGCGTCTGACTCACTTGTTCGCCGGCACCGAGGACTTCGGGCCAGCTGCGCGATCTCAGGTCGTGCACGCATTGCCTCGCTCCGGGAGACAAGACGGACACCGCGTCACGGTTGAAACCTTAGAGCACGGCACAGGCGCCGCCTAAGGCACTGTAAGGGGGGACAGGCACTTGCACGCCAACTTCCTTGCTGTGGCTATCTGCCCGTCTACCCCATGCCGCGGGTGTACATGTTTCAGCAACATGACAACCCAGCGCCTGCGCCTGCGTCTGCCACATGGAAAGCAGCGCCCCTGTCGCCATACGCGGCGCGGCAGAGAACTGCCACCGAGCCGGACTCAGACAGAAGGGCGGCGACGCAGGCGGTATGAAGTGAACGATATCTCGTGACGAAACGGCGTCGTGGAGGCCCCGGTCTGTAGGCGGGTAACCAAATCCAGTCTGCGCTGTGCAGGCCTCGATACGGAACGTGGACTCGTCTTTTGCGTGCGAGCCGTCACGCGTGGGCGTCCTCGCAGCGCGTTTGACATTAGTTCAAACGTGCCTAGACACAAGGCCGCGTTTGTTCGCGTAAGCCGCCCACGATCGAAAGGCACGAGGTAGGATTACAACGGCAGTGAACAGTGGTCCATCTCTTACATAGCGTTCTTCTGATGTAAATTATCCCATGAACAGCATCGCTCGAATGGGTCGTGCAGGCACAGAGTCGGAGTCCCGGCAGTGCGCAGAGCAACCTTAGCTTCCATCAAAACAACGTTCTTCATAGCCGAAGAGCGGGCGAGCGTGTCTGCGACCTCCAGCGCTTGCCCAGGGAAACACACGGCTGCAAGGCACGCCGGCACGTCTGACACAGAGCTCATGCTTAGAAGACAGCGGAAGAGCAAGTGTAATACTTACCAGCTTGGCAGCGAGTACAACGTGTCCTTTGCTCTGCTTGGAGCGCGTACACGCACTACTCGAGATATGTGCAAACCTGCCTACGTCTTTGTCGTGCATTTTTACCGCCGGAGCACTGGTACGTGACATTCAGTATGCAGCGTCCCGCTTGCAAGCTCTTAGTAATGCTGCTTAGCAACTCCCGCGCCCACGCCCTCTGCAGAAATTCTCGTGCTTTTCCGAAGGGTCTTTCCTCTGCCTTTTTACCCATACTGGGTTTCGGCGAGTACATCACCGAAAGACACGGTGGGCGCGCCTAAATGCCCCGGAGACACGCAGGAGCTCTGCACCCCCGCCGCATAACTTCGAATCTCATTCCTCAAGGCTGCCCCATTATCGAGGAAGACACTACTCACACCCGGAGGCAAACGTCTTCCGTGCTGGGCACCGCACCATACAGGGATGTCCTGACGAGCGTCAGTTAGCAGGTGTGGTCGAATTCGCGAAGGCGTTCGCGGCCGTTTCGCCTACAAGCCCGCTAAAAAGTAAATAGAGGAGGAAAGCGCCTTTCTGAGGTCGGACACGCAGGCGCCGCTTCGTGATTAGCGCCCGAATCACACCTCCGTTGTCTTGGCAAGACGCAAGACCGCCTTCATTGCATGTGATGCCTTTCTACAGGGCTGCAAACCAACGTCATACTGGGGACGGAGCCTTCGGCCGAGCGTGTCTCACGTACCGCAAACCAGACATACTAAGGCGGAACTGATGTGGACAGCGCATTACGTACAACGTAGCGTGTTGCTGCGGCACCACTTCCCGGAACGTAACTCTGTAATGTCGCAAGGCGCCCTACGTACAACATTCAGCCTGCTAACACACCACCAGGACCGACACACCTGTTCAAACTTTTAGCGGTAGCCTGGGGGGCGGCCTAAAGCTGGCTCGCTTATCGTCATAGCTGCGAGAGGATAAAGCGCAACGCGCTCTACTGAGTGTAGCAAAGGGGCTACCAGACAAGACGTATCCCTTCCGCCTCGAATTCCTTTCCTTCACACCTGTCACAGCTTCGTTGGTCTCCGTTCCGCGCCGTCTCCGGTATATGCCTTGGACGCCTTATATACCCGGCGCCGCATGCGAGAATTGAAGTGGATCCGTGTGAAGGTCATCCTCAAAGTGCCTAGCAGCAGTACCACTACGAGCCCCACTTTTCTATTCATATCATATTCTTTCTTCGCCGTTGTCCCCCGACGTCTGGCCATTCCGCATTTTTCCACCGGTACCAGCATGTGCATCATTAACACCGTTTGTCTCCGCGCTTTCCCCTCTGTCCAGTGAGCGAAACGCGCAGCCCAGGACTCCGCAGCTGAGACGGCGTCAAATCCCTCCCACGGCTTCAGCGCCCTAGCTGCCTTGGCTGTGCTCACCGATTCCTGGAAGTCGTATGCGCGCATAGGAACGACCGTTGGCACTCTCTGAGGTGCAGTATTTCTCTTGTCGTAGAGAGCAGTGGGTTCATACATCAGACAAAGCTGTGTTTAAAACTTCTCCTGCAAGAAAGGCGGACTGCAGGCGTGACATGCGAGAGGCGCAGCACACCACACAGGCAGTGTACAGAGATTTTATGCAAGCGTAGTACGGAAGAGACTACCGTGCTTGCTGGTGTAACCGCAGGCCGCGTCACATTAGTCTGAGCAGCCTCCCATTACTCCCACGTAGGCGAAAAGACGGTCCGCCTCGTCTTGTGACAGATATCTGGGTGCTCAGAACGTCGGCCCCCTCACTGCTACATCTCTCCATATGCCCGAACGCGAATATTTTTGGTCGGCGCGTTTACCTTCAAAAGATACACTGTCTATCATAACTGTGGGGCGTAACGACTGTTCCTCCGCTCACAGGAGTCCCGCCTTCTCCTGTACATCCTCGCTCTTTCCCGATATACTTGATACTACACGCTATTCTGGCACACAAGCTCCGGACCACTGAGGCCCACGTTGCACAGCTGCAACCGACACTGGCTTGCGGCCGGTTACGTGTATTCGCTACGTTTGTGAGCAGCTCACCTTAAGGTATACCTCTTTGCTGCCCTGCTAGGCCGCCGAATCTCTCCTGTAGGCTTGCGGAGCACGACGGCTGTGCGATGTAGAAGCGGCACGCAGTGAAACCGCGAACGCATATGCGTATACATGTGACAGTGTATGTGTACCTGTGTACATGTATAAGGAGACTACGTGCACGGACGTGGTATCCGACTCGTAGGACTGTCTCTCTTCCGCCATGGGGGGGGGTCTACTCGACTGACGGCGCCGCTCTGCTTCGTCGAGTAGTAGGCGCCGACCGTTGTTGCGTCTGATCAGGATCGCTGCCGGCGCTCCGAAACCGAGCATACATACACGCGGTCGCACTCGATGTGTTTCCGGTGGTAAAAACGACCGTCTGCTGTAGCAACACGCAGCACTTCTGTCTAACGGCGGCACGCTTATCGTGATGGTCATCAACGCTACAGCGACGTCAGCACAAATCCCTTCTTTCCGTGGGCAGAAATACAGATGTCGACAGGGATTGCCCGTCCGTCGCCCCTGGTCGCCAAGCTCAGCAACCTTGCCGGGTTGGACTCTCTGCATGTCTGGAATCGAGACCCGCTGCGAAGCGTTACAAAATCCCGGAGATGTAGCTAGGGGCGTGCCCGTGGCACGGCGTCAGCCGGTGAATGCCCCGTTTTCCTTGTTGTAATCTCGAAGCGCACCAAGGACGACTGGCTCCGGCATTTGCGCTTCCACCAGGCTCCCGAGCACGCCGTAGCAGAAAGACATTCGCAGCGTGTGAGTCGCCTGCCGCCAGTGACTTAGGGCGCTTCCGGGCATGTCGAGCTATTGTGGCCCATGCAGCGACTTTCCGAGTGAGCGGCGAAACGGACACTGAGAGAAGACCGAAAATTCTCCGGTCACCAGCGGTAGTGTGTACCCGCCAAAGGATGCTGGCGAAACCTGGTGTGCCGATAGTGCCGCCCTTCGTGATGCCGTCTGCTACCGTATGTGGTCGGTGCATCCTCAAGTTTCTCCCTGTAGCCGCTCCAAGCGGGAACGAAATCTATTCACACAGGACTGAGGCTATAACGGCGCAGGCGGCCTGAAGGAAGTGCCACCTGAGAGGTTTTGTAAGCAAGGCCCTCGACAGCAAGGTCCCGCACTAGCCTGCGGGTGTGTGGGAATCCTGGTGCACACTGGGTCCTCGGTAGCCTCCTTACGCCAGCACCATAGGATTTCCGTCTGAAGTTTTCAACCGCGTGAAACGAGCCGCTGCAAGGCCCTGACGTCTGAAACTGGCAAACCTTGCCGAGCAAAAAGAATTCATGTACCATTCCCATACCGCAAAGGATCTTTCCAGCGAAATACTTGGTAAATGCGTAATACCGTCATCATCACTCGCGTTCTCGAGGTCGTCACCCCTCAGAGGCACGAAGTCGTCGTTACGCTCGCCCCGACCTTATCGGTTCAAATAACACTGTTTTCCATAGCATGAGAGCAGGCGTGCGGCGTCTACCGCTCTGTGCTTGTCTGGTGAAACAAACTGGCGGGTGTCGATTTTAGAGGATGCGCAGTCGATGCCCTCGAAGGCGTCTCAGTGCCGCACACAAGCTGCGGAGACTTGCAGTCAGTCTGGGCGGTAGAAGCAAAAGTGTCGCTTTGAAAAACATAAGGTGGCGCTTACCATCTACGCAATGGTAACACCTCTTCGTTGTGTTTGTCTTAGGTCGTTAGACGCGGGTGAAGTCGGTCTGCTGGAGCAGGTGCAGGGCTGTTCCAGCGGTCCCCTGTCCTAGTCCGCGGTGTACGTCTTCACCGCAGCGCAGGACGTCGCCTTCTGTTCTACAGTGTCCGCACGTCTGGCTGTCGTTGTTGGCACTCCGCACGCAGCAGGAGTGTCCACTCTGCACGGCCGTTTGACTTCCTGAGGCCTCGCTCTCGCAACGTCAAAATGAGTGATGGTGCTCTTCTTAGTAAACGCAGAGGAAGTGTACTTGATGCCTTCAAACGCCGAGGTGACGCTGCGCACATACTCTGCACCGCGTGCGCGTCTCTGCAAGATCCGCCAGGTTTACGTTGCTCTCTGCCAAGCAGCGCTGCGTCCCGCCTGTGTAGTGAACTCCGATACTAGATTTTCATCCGCGAAAGTGGTACCCCAGCGCAACCTGTTATCGAGTCCGTTCTCTGCGGTACGTAGGGGAGTTATGCGGCTGCTCATGAGAGCCTTTGTCAGCTCATACAGTCCCTTCTCTGAAGCGCATGGCGCACTTCTTTCCACAAGAGTCCATGAAGATATATATCGAAGAGACGGTACCCCGTCTCTGAAACGCAAGCCCGTACTCGTATTCGGCGGTCGACAGACCTATGGCGTCACGTCGGAGAGAAAGGCGGCCTCACTTTCTACAATGCCGCTCTGCATATCAGCAGGCCGATATGTCACCTGCCTAGCGACGGGGCTGGTTTCAATTTCTCTTTGAACAAGCCTGTCGCCGAGCAAGCTTGTTTCTGTTCCTCATTGAACGGATGAATATCCGCTGCATCACAGAGAAGCTAGTTCCGGGCAGGATTTCGCCTTTAACGTGGCCTACTTTCTCGCGCTGATTCGATCACTCCCGGGATACAACGCTGCTGTGTCGCAAGTTATTGGTGGCACTGCGTGCGCCACTGACGCAGCCCCGGAGCCGTCACCCTTCTTCAGAGTGTGAGATTTGTGACTGCGGTTCTGAAGCAACCCACGTAGGCAGCCTGTACAGGACTGTTTCCAGTATGACTGAGCGGCCACTGGACGAAGGGTGCTGCTTCCCCTTTGCCCTACACACCTTGCAGGTCGCGGCTGCGCCCCTCGCGCTTCCGGCGGCGCCCCTCGCAAACGTCAGACGCCACTGCAGCACCACAGAAGAAAACTAGTAGCTCCTTCTGCAGATACTTGAGCGCCCCTTTTACCACGCTTAAGTTCGTACCAGCAGCGTCGCTCCGCTTTGTTACCGTGCTTAGGACTTCCCAGTTCTTATCAGCGCGTCTGAGGTGTCCCCTGCAGCGTCCGCCACCTGAATGAGCATCCCCCGCAACCTTTTCACGAGCGCTCTTCTCTGCATGCACGCAGCGTGGCGGCCCACAGAAAGCGGCTCGGCAGGGACAGACGGGGGCAGCAGTCTCGCAACACCCCAACGCCTTAGCTGCTTTGTTTTGCTAGTCGTTCTGTAGAAGTCGCATGCGCGCAGAGCAGTCCCCGCTGCCGTTTTCTGCGGGCTCTCACGTCACTTCTTGTAGCAGGCAACAGGCATGCGTCTTCAAGCGAGAAATCATTACACCTTTCCCTTGCATGAACGACGGTAGCGTGTATGAGTTGCCGGAGACGCTGCTGCCGCACGACACGCAATTCAGCACCTCCACAGAATTGTGGCAAGCGCGGTAAAACAGGATCGCCATGCCCACTGCTCCCGCCCGGAGCCGCGTCACATGATTTTGTCCCAGTGCGTGTCATTCCAGCAAAAATGTCATGAAAAATAAACCCCGTTCCGTAATTTAAACCAGGCTCTGATGACTTCTGTGCCGTCCCTCCAACACCTTGCCGCGTGCCACGCGTCAACAACACCGAGCGGTTTTCTTACCTTCAGAGGAGGAACTGTCTCCCAAGAGCACGGAGCGTAGCGTGTGCTCATTACCGGCAGGGTTGCTAGGTTGCGCTATGGTACTTTGCTGGAGACTTATCTGTCGGCCGCAGAGGACGCGCTTCCCTCCCTCTTTTTGCGACGTGTATGTGACCCTCGAGGATTACAACAAAACCCTGTTCTTTCCAGCATTTCCTCACCGAGCAGGCGCGCCGTCGCGAGACATGGTGCTCTCGGCCGCAGAATTTAGAAGATGTGTTTCTGTGAGCTGAAAGCCGGATCTGCAGATTTGGCACCACCTTTCCATATTGTCACACGTACATGTTCCGACAGACAGCAAGCCCGCTCGGTGGTACGCAGAGGCGACCAAGAGGCCCTCCATGGCCCGAGGCATAGGCACACCAACGTCAGCGCCTGTCACAGTGAGGAGTCACTGTTCTTACGGATACTGCGGTCTGCGTTCGCTGGTAGAAAGAATCGACAAGCATTCTAGTCTTTGCTGGTACTGCTCCGTATCTCTTGCCGCGCTCCGTTGCTCGTATCGCTACAATTCTGCTGAGCCTCTCCAGCGTGTTGCCCACGAAAATCATCCTAAGGTACGTGAATTAGGTCCCTGGCCCTTCTCGCGCAAAGGGTGTACCAGGTTTCTCTGAACCCGGAGGAGAGAGCGCTCATAAATTTCGATTTCTGCCTTCGATTCCACCAGCGCGTCAGTGTCCATCTGGCTTCCCACGCAGCAGATCTGTTTCTCCAATCTGGACCTTCTTCTGAGCTGCGAAATTCTACCAGCAGCAAATGTATCCTGCCAGGACCCCGGTGCTGGGAATACCGTAAGGAAGCTTCCGCTGAGTGTCCTTTACAACCGGTGGAATTCTCCAGGGCTTGTGGCGCTATTCTTGCCACTGGAGCCCATGAAGATGCATAGGAGAGGAGACTCGGCCTCCGCGGTCAAGAGGCACAGGATGGTCTGCATTCACCTCTCCATCGACATACCTTTATGGTGCTTTCTTGGGGGAGAGACGAGGGGTGTCGGAATGCGAATTAGCAGCGGAAACGGGTGTGGTGGACGGCGGAGGATTTCTATGACTCGCTTAGCTACTGAACGTCGGGATCTATGCCAGGCCGGAGTGTTGCATGTGAACAGCAGTCATCTTTTAGCTCAGCGTACCTGTTGTTGCTGGTCGGAGCATTTCCGGAACACACGACTATGGCGCCACAAGGTGTGGAGACCTCGCTTGCCTCGTTACAGCAGCTCAGATACGGACCGAAGTGTCTGCAGCAACTCTTTTCAAAGAAAGATAGCACTATCATTGTCAATCCAGCGGGCAAAAAGAGCTACCTCCCCTTGCAGAAAGGTGGGCGCAAAGCGCTAAGATACATGCATGCCTTGTGGACCCCTCTCCCGCTGCAGTCACCCGATTGTGACTGGCTTCCCTTCACCGCTTTCATCATGTACCGCGCGAACGGCATTCACAATTTCGAGGCCGCACGCTATAACTGAAGCCGCCTAACGTGTAGTTCTCACCGTAAGTCACACCCCCCTCCCGCGGGGGTTGCCGCCATACATTACAATCATAATATTCGTACCTCGCCAGCCTCCTCAAGCCGCGGTCATTTCACGGATACCAGTATGAACACTTCGGAGATAATTTTCCTCCCGCGTTCTCCTCTACTTAAAGCAGCGGACTGAACCTGCAGGCGGCGATTTCGCACCTCACAAGGTGTCGAGTTCTTCCCGCGTCTACAGCCCGTAGCCGCCGTGGCTGTGCTCACCTCCTCCTGAGAGTTCCCGGCTCGCCAAGGAACCTTCCTGTGGCGCCCTCAGCAGTTCCCTACCGCCGTTCCTTTGGGAGGCAACAGAATACCTCATTAGGCCAGAACTCACTTACAGCTGCTCTTGCGAGAAAGGCTGGCTGAGAGGTCTGGAACGCCAGAGCGAATGTTTAAGCGTAGCTTACAACTGGCCTAACGATGCCACTTTGCGCTGCTTCGCCTGGAGCTCTACAAGAATCTGTCATTCCTAAATATTCCATAAGTAGAGGCTCTCTTCCCCGTGCGTGGAGCCTGTGGGTCTCTGGTCTCGGTCACATCCCTTCCACTTCTTTTCGTGTCTCACAATATGAACAGACTCTACGTCCAGGCAGCGGCCACCGCCGACAATTCCAGGGTTGCATCTGTCCGCCGGTTTTTCTAGTGCTAGTAGGGAAAGGAGGAGTCGCTCTAGCTTCTCAGTGTATGCCCTGTACACTGTACACGCTCGCCGAACTCTCGTGTAAAAGCAACCAGCTCCCGAGAGTACGCAAAACGCCGTGTAACTGAGCATGACTTTAGCCAGGAACGGCAGACGCTAGGTCATGAGCTGGTGCGCGACCTGGTGCAGCCGGCGCTGCTATTCATAGAGGCCCTCTCCGGGGTCTCTCGCTCGGCCGCACTCGGACCGAAAATTCGTTTCCTTCTTCGTGCGTATTACGCGTTAAGATGCCGCGGTAGGGGGGCGCACGAGCAAAAGGGGGAGCACATATACATATAGAGATAAATATATATATATATATATATATATATATATATATTTCCCTCAAGACCTTGGTGCACGTGCATGACTTCGTCGAAGTAGTTGTTTTTGATGATATTACATAAATGGGCCGCGCACGCGTCACTCTGTTGCGCACTGCAGCGTGTAGCATGATGGTTCTTTCGGCGCACAGATGCTAATGGCTCGCCAGAGGGTGCGCACAAACCCGTATAATGTATTCGCGCGCTGCGTTCCTCCGCCTGGTTTTCTGAGAGAACAAAGTACTTTTCACTCGCTATAAGAACGTCGAATACACCGGTGGCCCCATCAGAGTACAAGGGAGCTCTGCTCACAGCGCTGCGTTTCGTTGGCAGACAATGCAGTGGGAGGTCGCCGTGGCTCGCCGTGTGTCGGCTTCACAGGGTGCCCTCTTTGCAGAGACGTCGAGGCTGTAACACTGAATAGAACACGCCAAGCGTTAGAGGTCCGAAAGTGTTCAGCCCCAGGGACGAGTGCGCAAACTATGCTTACTGTCTGCGACGATTACGAAAATCAACAGGTAAGAGTACCGCTCTAGTCTGTACACCTGCCAAGCACCGTCAGGACCAGACTCCAATGAAGCTGTGATCAGCCTGCCGGCAAGCGGGTGAGGGCTCTTGGCGTCTTCTCACGACGTTGATGTGCACGCGCTGCGCCGCTAAACGAGGAACGTAACAGGCGTCGGGTCACGATGAAAGAGCTCGGTTTCCGTACCGCCGCGGTGTCGTCGCTTATAGAAATGTGCGCGAAACAGAGTCTTGTACGCGGGCCTTGTTGCTTTGCGTGCCTTATCCTATGCGCGCTTGAATTAGAAAAAGGTAGCGCAGACTCCAGGCCTCCGTATGACGAAATAGTAGCGTACCTCTTGACGTAGGCTGCTGAACCGAGCACTATCATTGTATCACGCCGGAGACGTGCTGGCTGGTGGGGTGCTAAAAAAATTGTTATCTGATGAGTTTTGAGAACCAGGCGTATTCCGGCGGCCTCCGGGTGCAGCACGTAACAAACAAACTCCGCGACCAGGAACCAGCGCAGAGTGGATTACAGAAACAGTACATTCTCCGCGCTTTTTTTTTGGCAGGCTCGGGACCCGTAAAAGACCTCGTCGCACAATAGATGCATTGCCGGGCCGAACTACGACGTCCTCAATTAAAAAATCACGCTTCACTGGAGGGCACTGAAGTCAGAGCGCAGCTTACCGATTCTTCATATCATAGCTAGCGGAGAGTATCTCACTGTCGCTATCCTTCGTCAACAACGCGTTCTCTGCAAGGCTGTTTGAGTGGATGCCGCGAGCTCATCATGTTGTCCGCGTCCCCGCAGCGCTCGCATCGACCTCATTGTTAGACTCGGTCGGCCGTTCTAGCCGGCTGATTCCGTGCCCCAATCCCCTTCAAGGCCACACCGGCGTGGAGTTTTCTGATAGTGCAAACTCCTCGTACAGCTGCAGTAATTGGAGACGCCCTTTTGCAAGCATGCTGCGTAAATGCGCTTCCAGAACCCTTCAACATTAGAGTCCTCACCATCATACACTCTGCACGAATCCTGCTCTTCGACACACCTTAATGATCAACACCGCATGTGGTTCACCACACCACGGCGCGGCCTGAAGTTTCCTTAGCACCGAATTACCCAACTAGATCCTTATGAGCTGTCGACCAGGAAAGAAAAGACAACTCTAGAGACCATAGCCAAGAAGGCGAGCAGCGGGGGACAGAGGCCGATACAGGATGCGCAGACGAATCCTGCTCATCTGCGCTCTAGCGTCTGCCTGTGCGCATACCTATATTTGGACTGGTGGCTGGATTCATATTTGAGATTGCCCACTGTTGTCACTATCTCGGCATCTGACACCACTTTCCTGCATCGATCAACTTCGTTGTTTTAGAGCACACTTCATCCCACTGTAGCAGCAGAAATCAAGGAGAACTTTGAAAGGCAGACGCCGTAGCTGGGCGTACATGCAGGTACGCACCGTTACTCGCACGTGCCTGCGTTGGTCCTTACCAAAGTCTTGTGTTGTAGCCCCTACTGCCCCGGCGGCTTGTGGTCCCCGCTTTGTGCAGTTGTCCAGCCTCCTCTCCAATGCAGCCGGCGAGAGCGGCCTTCTACGGGGCCCTGGAAGGTTTTATGTCTACTTGGCACAACGTGAGCCAGGCGAGTAAGGAGCCGCTCGCTCGTCGTCTTTTAAGAGACGTACAGCAGCACTAGTAACCGGGGAAAATCCGCGCGCTCCCGGCTCCGCAGCCTCTGTGCACACGCCGGAACTCCTCTCGGCCGGCACGGCTTTTCACACACACCCGTTGTATTGCTCCTTCTGAGGTCGTTCTCCAGCGTCGAAGCCGTGCCCGGCGGAGAGCGTACAAGACTTCCGCCGTGCAGCAATCCTTCGTGCTGCACGTGTGGGCGGCACGCTGCTCTACTCATGAGTGTCACTTGCCTTAGGCACCCTGGCATGTACAGCTGCACGATCCCCTTCTTTCCAGAGGAGCGCGCAAAGAAGGGTAGGCGACAAGGCGAGACCTTCCCCTTTTCAAGGGTGATTCTTGTCCCGACTATGTTCCGCAGTGCGCCATTCTAATGGAGGAGAGCACGGGCGGCCTTTCTTGCTTTCGAGGCAGAACGCGCAGCAAGAAAGTGCGACGCAGCGTACTGCGGCTTTCTCTTTGCCTTCGGTACGGAAACCGCCGGCAGCATGGTCAAATGCGGACAGCGGTCTTCCTATATCGTAACGTACTTGCTGTATCTGCTCCACGTAGTGAACAACACAAGGCTACGGCGTAGCACGAGAGCGAGGCGCGCTACGCAGCCCGATAATGCAGCTCTGGTTGCCACATTTTTGTTTAGGATATAACTGGCTGGTCATTCCGACGTAACGAAGCGCACACAGCCAAGGCGTCTCCTTGACCTCAACATGCCGCCGGGGCCAGCAGAAAAGAAGCCCTTGCGCCTAATACGCTTCTGACCTACACTTCCTAGGCACCCGATGTCTTCTCTACCATGCTACAGCCGGTGCTCGTGACGGGCCACGCGCACCGCGGCGGCTTCGCATAATGCAAGCGCTTGCTCCTCTCGAGGGTCCTGGCGGAGACCCTCAGTGCCCCACGTGTCACAGCCATCAACGAGACAGCATTACAAATACCATCCTCATCTTTTACGATTTTTCTCCTTCCTTCCTCGCTCCAACTGACGTCATGATTAGGAAGGTATTCCCACATGCGACCCTTGACGTCCGCGAAAAGACCAGCTTCACAGGGGTTTCCGGCAGCAGCAGAGATAGCACGTGCTCTGCAAGGCTCAAAGGCTGGAGCTCTCGCTGCTGTGCGCACCACCGACCGGGCCTATACGCGCAGAACGGTGCCCGCTGACCAGTTTTTCGTGTCTGCGATGAACGCGTCCACCTCGTGGAAGCGCTGCCGGGGGGCCTCAAAAGTGCTTGTACTCCTCAGTACGCGCTAGCCTGCTGTTACGATGAGCAGTTGTCTGCCCGGTGGAGGCCTCGCAGAGAGGCGCCCCTGCATATAGCCCTTGCGAGCAGTGTACCCCGGCCTCACACCTACTTCTGACGCCAGACCATACCTGCTTGCTCAAGACCTATATAATCATTCGCAAGTCGACCGCCGCAGTCGCCGGCCCCGGGGAACGTAGGGAAGTATGGCTTTCCACCTCAAGCAAGGGTTCACGTCTTCAGCTGTAACCGGCCCAACCAGACCGTATAAGGCTGCAGATCTTTCCTCCAGCCTTCCATTGACATTGCTCATGCTAGTCTACAATTAGTAAGCCTGTGGGTAGCCCTCCTCCTTCTCCTTTTATACGACCGTTTTTGACGCCGTGTACGCACGACTTTCTCCTGCTGCGATACAAAAAACGCTGGGCCACGGGCCAGGCTGAACACGTGCATTCGTTCGTTCTGCTTAGGGTATCTCCACTGCACGCCGCCTCGTGTAAAAGCATTCGTGCTGGGGACGTCGTCTGCTGTGCCCTGCCGCAGACACGTGCCGGTTCTATCGTAGCTTCGGTATCTGGAAGTACAGGACCGCCTCGGTATATGGTCGTAGCTTGCTGTTGGCGCGACACGCTACACACAACTCCTCGTACTATTTCACTAGTCCCGGGCGTGTAGCGTGCGTCCTCTTCTGCCAATAAAAGTGTCCTTTTACGAGATCCGTCCGCCCGGAGTAACATTGCGTGCCTCCACGACTGCTTTGCTCCGCGTAATAGTCTCGCCCCGGCCTCAGCACGCACAAACGACCAGTGGCCGCCACACTATCGTGAGCGGCACAGCCCAGAGCCCACTGTGCCGGCTTACGCTACATGGCAGGTCGCCCTTATACTAAGTCCTCAGCACTTCAGGTCACTCTATTAACTCTAAATGGACTGCTCAGGAAGCTAGTTGGACAATAATTCGGCGCTTCCGTGGCACAGGAGGTGTATAAGAACTTACGACAGCATACCTATCACAGGTCGCGCCAGCGCGAGGTGGACCTCTTTAAAGCTGACACTCACACCCCTACCCCGCAGTATGATGGTGACAATGTAGCATCTCGGAATCTGGGATAGGTGTCTCGCCGGTACTTTGGTGGATGCGCTTTTTTCACGCCTGCGGCACATGCGCTGGCATTCGCCTTTGTACCTCATACGTGCCGATGAGACACATATATTTTGTACGCGTTGGTACATATATCTATACATGCATACACACATTTGTATCAGTGCGCACTCGGACGTACACCAGACGCGTGAGGGGGCGGGCATTTCAGCTTTACGGAACGCACATTTTTTCTCGCAGATTGGCGTACGTGCACGTAGAGAAGAACGTAGGACCGGCCGTTGTTCCGGCCACCGAGTTTCCATTTGTCCACGGGCGCCTCTTTTGTTCTGTCTGTAACGCGTTTGCGTGGCCGTGATCGACAGCTACACCGGATCGGTGGGTCTTGTGCGCCTACAGCCTACTAGTGTACCTGCGTTCGGAGAGTTGTTTCCGGGTGCACAACCGCGCACGCATTTGGTGGGCCGTTGACACCGGGAGCCCCAGTCGCAAAGCGTCTAAGCTGACCCAACCGGCGAACACCATATCGTCAATAGAGCAGCAAGGCAGAACCTGCCTAGGCGCAGGGGATGGTACACAACTTAGATTTATCATCCGGCAGAACACAGGTCGTGTGTAGGAGCCGCAACGCAAATGGCTCAGGCGGTGCCCTGTGCCTAAATGTTCCAAACATGCATTCGCCGTCACTGCTCAGCCACGCGCGCCCGCGGGATGGACCACGCGTTGTCCCCCGACGTCAGAGGGTGTCAGATGCTGCACGAACACGGCCATGCAACCCCGGATCTTGCCCAGTGTGCGCCCCAGCAAGCGCCCGAAAGTGCTGGGACCACGGTGACGGGTGGAGACGGCCCCCCCAATCGGAGCGACCGGCAGCGCGACCAGCGTCTCGTTGCATACCGTATGGAGGTGCAGTGCGCAGTGTGTGGACCTCCAGTTTTCGTTCTAGCGCTCGGGTGCCAGTATTCTTTTTCCCGCCTTCCGACCCTCAGTGGCTCCATAATCTTTTGCGGAAGTAGCAGAGCCCGCAAGTGCGGTGGTGGAAGATTGTCTAAAGGCAGGAGATTTGTCCTGCCTTCAAAATCAGGATGGGAACATGTACCGCCGTGCAAGGGCTGGCTCTCAGGACCTCAGGCGAGGCGCTGCTCGCACGCTTCTCGACGCCGAAGTCGTCGCGAACATGTTTGTGGGACGCGGAATTGCAACACTCTTCCGTTGTGGATTTCCACACGTTGAGAACACACGCCCGGCGCATCCTTGAGCGTGCGCATAACCAAGGGCCCTCTGGCGATGAGCATTGCCAGTTTTGCGTATGAGGATCCCTCTTCTGCTCCTCACGGGGTCTCAACAGCACTAGTGAAATCGGCTCTTTCAGTCTTGTCTTACACACATGTTGCGCATCTCTTCGTCCAAAAGGGGGCTGGCAGAGTAGCGTGTCACGCTGTATGCTACAGCCCGCAGTGATTCCGTGGTGTATACGTATGTGTTGTTCAATGTTATACGTGGCCAACCGTGGATCTGGCGGAACTGTTCATCAAAGCGAACAGCGCTCCCGCAGTTGCGGTAGCAGGATAGTTCTTTGATGCGGGAACCACTTTTTTTTCTCGTTGGGGAGGGGGGCGACCGTCACTGGGAGTTCGTCTCAAAAGACGGCTATCTGTACAGAAGGAGAATTCTGGGACCTTTTGCAGACCAGGACTCCATCCGCAGAGCGGATTTCGTGTCCGATCCCCTGTGCCTCTCACTCTCTCGTATTCAGTTGCGGCTACCTCAATGCGGAACCGCATCACGAAGGATACGAAGTGAAAACGGCTTCTAAATACTACACTGCGGTGCCGTTGTGCACTCACTGCTCCATCGTAACCCGGCCCAACAGCCTCTGCCGCGCGGATTGTGGAACGGACTACTGGCAAAACTCGTAATCGCATGATCACGCGTACGACGCCTCTTCCTCTGCATCAGACAATGTAGCCCATCTGCTCGATCACTCGTGCCCAAGACGTACGCCGAATGTGCGCGTAAGCTTATGATCTCAGCAACCCGTTCTGTCTGCTCGGTCCAGCGGCTGCTCTGCAACACGCGTGGCCGCTGGTGCCCCGCACCATCTCGGCTCCGCAGCTCGTTACATCGTGCGTCCGCGAAGTCTTTACAGTCATCGAGACTCTTTCCCTAGCGTCGTAGGCGCGGGAAAGCTGCAGAACCCTATATGTCGTGCGCCCCTATTAGCCGAGAACGCTGATTGCCTTCTCCCTGTTCCGGGCTGTGCGTCACCTGCACGCAGTCCCCTTTCGCAGGCAGCGCTCCCAAACTGCGCGACCGCTTGTGCGGCTTCTGGGTGTTGCGGCTCCAGTGCCTTACGCAAGCATTGACAGCCAGCCTCCAAAGCTTTGTCATGCTGGCGAGCTTCCCTCAGCATCGTCGCACGTAATTGCAGAGCGGACCTCACAGCATCTTTCTCGTTGCTTCCGCCTGCGTCTCTCGCTCTTCACCGGTAAGGCAGGTATCTGGACAAATGCCTCCAGGTTTTCCGCGATTACCACTGATACGATCGGCTCTACGCTCGACGGCGAAAGGTCAGGCGTTGTCACGCGCCTTCGCCGCGAAGCCGAATTTCTCCTCGTCGACTACCATCCACGTACTCTCTGAGCGCCGCTCAAAGTAAAGCCTAAATGACGCCAACGCATGGCCACAAGGTGGGCGCACTACTTGGTACCTCGATGGAATGTGCCTGGCTCACAATTATATGCAAGACTCAACCGTTGACATAGTGGGTGCTTCGCTTTATGCTAAGGCGTCGCACGCTCCCTTCCACATGCATGCAACTGGCTTCTGAAAAACGGCACGGACGACGGCACGGACGCGACATTCTGACGCAAGTGTCTCGAACATATTCCACACTCATTAAGGTGGAAGGCTGTGCGTGCTGGAAGAAGCCGTTTACTGCGCCTTTAGCAGATCTTCTTCTGGGTTGCTGTTATCCTTGACTGTGCCTGCCCGGCGGGGGGGCGCATAACGTCGTGCGCTGAAAGCACGATTGGCGCGTGGCATCGTGTAGTTGACAAAGAAGTGCGATTTGCTCTCGTTGTCTGATAATACGTGGCGCCTCGTCCCTACGTGACGTAGTTGGCCCTTCTCGGAGAAGAATGTAATTCCACCACGGCCCTGGAGTCAAAGAGGTCGCGCGTTCCGCCAAGGCCTCATTTCCTCGTTCCCAGGGACGAGCTACAGCTAAGCGTTCCTCCTTCACGGGACCAGTACGCTAAGCAAAAACTGCCAAGAGCTTAGGGGCGCATCGCCTATTGCTCTACCACTGCAGGTACCCGCACATCATTCACAAATACTGCTTCCTTCGTGCTTGCCAGTACTGCTCCAGATACGTCGCCGCGGACTAGCCTGTGCGAAACTTTCCTGAAAAGCGTACGCTGGACTAGCAGAGTAATGACTCCCCAAACGGAGGACGCCTCCACGCGGACGCCGCCAGCGTCGTATCCGGACGTTCATTTTGTTTATGAGTGGGTACGCGGCACGGCAGCGCCGCTGTTGGCGAGTGCTTTAGCTCAGAAGGCGTTGGTCCACTAGTAAGAAAATAAGGACGATGTCCAGGAAGGCTACGGCTTCTGAGGAGCCCGCAAAAGATCCAACACAAGACTCACGATCTGGAGCTCAACGTTTGCCGGCGCGACTCATCACGACATCCAGCTTGTTTCCGAGTGGAACAACGCCACGGCTCCCCGGCCGCATGCGGGTGTTCTGGTTCAAAACATGATAGTTCACCCAGAACAGCCGGAAACACCCTCTCCGGGAAGGGTACTGCAGGTGATGAGAGCCCGCAGAACTCGACGCAGGACTCACTCTCTGGAACTGAACGTTCTTGCACGCTAACGCCCCGAAACGCTCACCATATACCGGCGCGGAGCATCAGCACGGCCCCGCGGCTTTGGCGGGTGCGCTGCCTCAGAACGTGGCACTACACTAGTAAAGAGCAAATACAAGTGCTACAAGGGTGCGGTCCTCGGTAGGTACCTGCTGAGTTTCACACAGCGCTTACTCTCTGGAGCGCGGCCGATGCTTTGCTGCTTGGGTTTGGGTCCACGCAACGTTTACCGTCCAAACTTTCTCACCAGCTTCCGCATTCTGCCACCACATCAATATGGACCGTGTAAAACAATGGCTGCGGTTCCAGGTTGCCTTCTTCATGGGGGATGCCCTGTGCCCTCCGTTTTACGTGCACCACTGCCGCACAGCGGGCCACGACCCAAGGAAAGACTGTTTCTGTTTTTCAGTCCCATGTGCAGCAACCTTGTATCATTGTCTTGCACATAGCTAGACAGCGCGCACGCCCTCACGATGCCTCCACCCTGCAGGCTTCCAGCGATCTGCTGAGCGCGGGGTCGCCATTGGTGCAACCTGCCTTCAGACTTCGAAGGCGCTGGTCGCCCGAAGTGCCAGAAAAACTCCAGTTCCCGAGGAATGTCGCAGCAGACGTCGTCTCTGAGGTGTAGGTTTTTTAGGCCCGATATGCCTACGGCGGAAGGGATTCCGCGTATTATGCGACGTGCCACGTTACCTTCAAAGAGCCATTGTTCCCAGGTCCGAATGACTGATTATGCCAGCGCGCAAAAAGCTCAACGGTTTGGAGTCCGAAATGCAGGGAAGCCCATCTTATTCGGCGTTTCACTAAGGACAAACGCATACGTCCCAAATAAATTTTGCAATCCGCCACGAGACGCGGCGCGGAGACCTGTGCCACTCGCGCTCGCGTACGCATCTTCCAAAGCGCTACACACGACATAAGAGTCTCTTCCCTATAGGTCCCACTACTTGCGACTCGCGCTCTACGGAGCTGCACCGGCTGTGTAGGCACATCGGCTGTCTACCAGGTAGGGCGCGTACGATACTGCATGAGACGGAGGTCCGCGGCCTTTTTACTGCGGCTGATCTCCCGTTCATCACGGGACCGCCACTGTGAACGTCAGTGCACAACCGATAGACCTGTTCGTCAATTTAGTCACAGGATAGAGCTGCGTGAATCCTGCGGCTAATGTGTCTTCCGGGAGAACCTGGCGAGGACAATATCTGCAGTTCTATTATCTCTCCCACTTCACTTCGTCAGGTCCCCGTCAGCAGGTCGCCCCACCTGTACCAGCGTACCTACCACACACTATCAACAGTCAAGAACGCACAGAAACCCCGGGCAAGCAAAAACACGCGTACAGCTGCGAGGTGGTGCTCATACTTCTTTCTGCGCGTACGCTGGGCCAAGGAGGCAGCCGTTTAATACGAGTATGCCGTGAACTGGCTGCCCCGGCTTACTGTATTACTAGAGGGGTGCTTCGGCTGTCGAAAACGGTGTTTTCTCACGTATTTCATCCTATCCCCCGCGCTTCGCGATTGCAGTCGTGCACACAAACAGGTTGTGTAGAACTGAGAATGGTGGACTCCCCCCGGACGGAGCGGGAGCTACACTGGCACGCAGTCCTCTAGATCAGGACCCCGGTGTGGGCCGTTAGCACTGTGACATAAGTTACCCACAGCCTGTTTTGTTCACCAAAGAGGAGATAATACCCAGGCTCAACAGTACAAAAAGTTGCCTACCAATGTGAGAAGCAGCGCATACAGGATGAATGCACTCGCGTCTTACAGACTAGCAGCTTCAGGGAACCGACTGTTGTGATGCGGGGGCTCACGAGTAGGAAGTTCTCAAGGATACATAGCTGGATAGCGGCGCAGAACAAGCGAATGATGAGCTTGACTGCTGTGTGGATCCCCGGGTTTCTGAGCTAGTAACACCTAACCTATCGTAATGTGGCATAATCTCCTCTTCGCACACTCACGCACCGGCAAGCGCAAGCAGCGCGACGACAGCATAGGCACGCATACGGGATTGATGCTTTTTTGATTTCAAGAGCATCCCATGCCGACCTCCTTGCAGAATTCCAATAGGGTCTGAGCTGCACACACGACAATGTGGCTGATGTCCCAGAGAGAATATAAGACGGTAGACAGCTACGCAGCTCCTTACGGGTAAACTCAGAATAGCCATCTTCATTTCGAACATCGCTGTTGTCCCAGCCAGCTCCGCCAGCCTCTAGCCTCCTTTCACAGTGTACTCACTTCTGCGGACGACCGCCGTGCGAAGACATAGCCGCTACCGGAAATTGTTCCGCCGCCCTGCAGTCTACTGCGCGCTGTCGTCTTGACCGTATACAAAATGAACAGCGGTAGGCCATATGTGTGTGATGTGTAAATAGGACTTCACCGCAAGTACTAGCTGACAATTCAAAATTGTGAGAGGTCTCTTTTGTATCCCTTCAAGAATATTAGGCATTCATGTGGTGCTGTAACACGCACCCCACCGCCTGGTGTGCAGACACCGCTGCATGCGCAGAGGTGCAGATGCACGCTGTACACCATAACACGCAGTTCCCACAGATATCAAACAAATCAGGACCATGGACAGCGCTGCAGTGCCCGAGACGTTTTGTTGAGGCCGGTTAACAAAGAAATGGACGCGGTCTGTAGGAGTGTCCCCTGAGGGGCCTGCTGCCGACACGGAGCCCACAAATTCTGTGATGGCCGCACTTGATTCCTATTCTGTAGAGGTGATAATATCGCGACAGCAGCCCAAAGTCGTCGGAGGGACAACCCTTCTGCAAACCGTGCAAATGCGGCTGGCTGGAAAGCTGGCAGTGCGAAGCAGGGCCAGCCCCTGTTGTGGCGGTATTCGCATAATTCGTGTCCTGTGTGTGACACGGCGACAGTAGTCCACATCGCCTGAAATGAACACTTGGGTCGCCTGCTGGGTAAACTCCTCTAGTTGAAAAGCTAGTGTTGCATAACTACCACTGGATGGGTGATGACTGTACTCTAGTTGAGCCAGGATCCTTGGTGGAATTGCAGTCTTGTTTATCACCCAGGATGTTAAGGGAGAGCAAAGAGGCTTCTGTATTAAATGTATGGAAGCTCTACTTGTCAGCATAGCTTCATGCGACACAAACAAGGAGCGAAAATTACATTTTAAACCAGAAGAGGCGGTACATCTGTTGCATGCGAGGTTGAGGCACCAAGGTACTGTAAGAATATTTTGAGCGGAGCCTCCTACTACGGCTTACTATGATGTAGCCCACGTTCTTTGATGTGGTATGATTGGTTCCGGTTGCGGAGCAGTATAATTCTTCTGTGAGGCGATGGGAGGGGCCCCCGGGGGGGGGCGCGGGGGGGGAGACATCTCTTTTTGTAGTAGGAGAAGTTTCGTTTGTCATCCAAAGTTGCGCAGTAATGAGCATAGAGGGGGCGGGCAGCGGGGCTTGTCTTGTTGCGTAGCTGGTACGGTTTGATCAATGGCGCACGACGGTGTACCGTGGCAGTGAGGAGAAGAGGAAGCGAAGTCTTCTAATTGCTGCAAATATTAAGGATGCGGCACATATACAGCATTGAAGTGTGTTTTACACGGTATTACCAGTGGCATTTCACTACTGTTACCAGTAGCAAAGGTAAGGAGAGTAGTAACCGTAGTAGCAGGTCACAACTGTTCTTGTATGGTAGTGGCCACCAGGCGCGTAATAGGCGGCGTTAGTGTTGTTTTTGTACGGTAGATTCGAGCGAACGTATGGTAGCCGGACGTGGATTGTACCAAGAGTCCGTAGAAATACACATGTGTATGCGCCGTGTATTCATATGTATGCATGTTTGCGTGTGCGTCTGCGCTAATGTGAGACTGTTTGTTGGGAGTGTCCCAGGGTTTTTGGTTCTGCGTGTTGCGGGGAATGCACCGACTAGTCCGAGGCACCGGGTAGGACGGAAGACCTGGAAGCTCTAGTTGCATCCTACCGCGCTGCCGCTCATAATACTTGCCAGGAATCACGGTGGAAGGGAGCCTACAGCAGTATAGAAAAGATCATCTTCATGGAGTGGTGCTGGGTGAACAAGTTTGAACACGACTGAGCGTTTCACGGCGCGACACGTGGCTCTGTCCTCTCATTCCGGAAGCTACATCCACGTCCGTGTGCAAGCTCCACGGGAAAACTTGCATACTTTCTAGTGTTCTCCTGACTCTCGTAGATCAAAACTAAGACAATACGGGAACGGTGCGCATCTGTCTACCACTACTCAGTCTTGTACATACGTTGGGCCTTCGATGCGTTGGAGAAGAAGTCCATTTATTTTTGTAGCTCATGTGCCTGTGTGCGCATGCACATGCAGGCTTACTTTCATCGTGTTCTCGCATACAAACTTCATACACCCTTTCGAGCCGTTGAAAGGTATCAATTGAGAGTATTGAGAGGAGTCGACCGCTCGGAGGCTAACCCCGTTATTTGCCGATCCGTCGTATTGGATTTCCAGCTGCGCTAACTATGACTACCGATAGGGAATCCGTTTCACTCTTTTCCGTTCATGCCCACCGTTCTGCGCGGCAATGGTAGTGTCGGCAGAGGTATTACGGCGGAATCTTCCTTAGTATCTTCTATATCGTACATCTGGGGCAGAATCTCAAACGCACAGAAGACAGAAAAAGCTTTCTGATTAAAAACGCATTCTCTTTCTGTATTTCTTTTCTCCTTTCAGCCCACATTTAGAGCAACGATGCTACAGGCCATAGAACTAGTTATCCGCGCGGGTTCAAAGTAAGTCCCCTACAGGAGTGGCTTGTTTTGCGGCGCCTTATACTTGTAACGCGAAGGAGACCGCGTGCCTCAGGTGGCGTGCGTGTTTTTGTCCCTGCTGCTGACGCCTGCTTGTGCCATGGTGCTGTCACGACGACCCCTTGACACCCATTCAGAGACCTACTGGACTTCCGTAGCAAACCACGCAGCTGTTTGACGGAGGGGCACTGCTCGGTGGTTGGTTGAATTATTAGCCTGTCTTACGACGCTG